>JADRCD010219940.1:7725-21975 GCA_019843815.1 Montemys delectorum
CACTCTGTAGACCAGGCTGGCCTTGAACTCAGAAATCCTCCTGCCTCTGCCTCCCAAGTGCTGGGATTAAAGGCGTGTGCCACCATTGCCCGGCAATTTTCAGAATCTTTATATAACATAATTTATATAAGTTATATATAACATAGCTGCTGCTTTTTTGTCCTTTAAGTTTTAAAGATTAGGTACTGATTTCTCGCCATGAAACATGAGATATTGGTACATTGACATACCTACTGTTCACCCCTTTATAGATATAACTGTATCATAATTCAGGTTAAATCAGCATTCAGAACTAGGCCTTGTGGTGCATGCCTTTAATCCATGCTACTTGTGAGGTTGAGGGGGGAGGTTAACAAATTCAAAGTGTGAGATTCCCGGAGGGACCCCACACACCATCAAGACACAGACTTGACGCAATCTACAAGAGGCTTTTTATTCCAGCTAGCTGGGGCGAGACTCATATCCCTCTCAGGAGTAGAGGAGTCTGGCCCTGAGCAAGGTCTTAAGCAGCTTTTTATTCCTGTGCAGTTGCTGGGGCAAAAAAGGGAAGTCTGGGGTAAGGGGAAGGTATGGTATGGTTTCTGATTGGTGCTGGCTTGTGCTAGGGTCCAGGGGCGGGCTAGCCACCTGGCAATTGTTTTGGGCCAGGTTGTTTCTGGATTCTCAGGCCAGGGCCAGGTCGTCTTGGTTCCCTTGTTTCTGGGTTCTGGGAACTGCTGGTCTCCCATTGTTTCTAGGTTCTGGGAGCCAGTCTCCCACTGAGTCTAACTAATGGCTAAATTTCCACAGTACAGTTTGAAAACTTAATCTTACAAAAGCTGGCCTGACCTTGGGTGGGTGACATTTCAAAACCCATCGTACCATTAAATAAATCAACAGACAAACAAACGTAAAACTCTGTGCTCAGGATTTAAGCCACTCATCAAAGTTTTTCAATATGAATTTTGTCTTTGGGTTTAGGAATATTTTGGTTTTGTTCAATTTTTTAAATTTCCTCTATTTTCTCTTTTACATCTTTTCAGGAATCCATAGTATTTACTTACAGCCTTCTTGGGTTTTATTACTTATCTTAGTTAGGGTTTACTGCTGTGAACAGACACCATGACAAGGAAACTCTTATAAGGACAACATTTAATTGGGGCTGGCTTACAGGGTCAGAGATTCAGTCCATCATCATCAACATAGGAACATGGCAGCATCTAGGCAGGCATGGCACAGGAGGAGCTGAGAGTTCAACTTCTTGTTCCAAAGGCAAACAGAAGACTGGCTTCCAGGAAGCTAGGATGTGGGCCTTAAAGCCCACCTCCACAGTGACACGCCTACTCCAACAAGGCCACACTTCCCAATAGTGCCACTCACTCCCTGGGCCAAGCATATACAAACCACCACATTACTGTGGTACAAAGTTGTGGGTGTATTATAAAATTTAATAATGAATTAAATTAAATAAAAACTTAATTTCTATATAATTTCACACATTTTTGTCCAATATGATGAGACTTCCTCAATTTTTATTACATGAACTCAGAATTACAAAACATTTTATGGAAAGAGCCAAAAAATATTTAAGTCTCTATGAGCCTGTATCTGAAATAGTAACCTAGCTCTTTTGATGTGTGAAAGCAACCAAATGAGCAATTGAAGAGCATTGGTACAGTCCAATGAAGTTTAACAAACGTCCACAGGCCTCCTATCTCTCCCTTAAACTTGCTGAGTTTTTCATTTTCTCTATTTGGTGAAGCTTGGTTCTATTCATATTTTTCTTTTTTTCTTTTTTTTCGTTTTTTTTAGGAATGTGCTTCTTAGCCAAGTGGTGGTGGCACACTTTAATCTCAGCCCTTAGGAGGCAGAGGCAGGCAGAGCTCTATGATTTTGAGGCCAGCCTGGTTTACAGAGCAAGCTCCAAGAAAACCAGAATATACAGAGATATCCTGTCTCAAAAAACAAGTGCTTTTTGTTTTATGAATATATTTGCTTTCCTGTCTCTGGGAAATTGCATGGAACCCTGTTGTTACTGGTTGGTTGGTTGATAACTTAGGTTT
This sequence comes from Montemys delectorum, assembly GCA_019843815.1. NCBI lineage: Eukaryota > Metazoa > Chordata > Mammalia > Rodentia > Muridae > Montemys > Montemys delectorum. The sequence continues at coordinate 9,768 of JADRCD010219940.1, forward strand.
ATTGTTTATTTTAATTTCATTGCATTGGCTGTCTTTACCTAGTGTTGCTTTATTGTGTTTTCCGATCTATTTTTCATACTAGAAGCTTTCTTCAAATTCCTAGTTATCCTTTTATGTACTTACATTTTAACTTATATGTGTACTTATATTTTAACTTGTATATATATACTTACATATGTGTTTATATCTTAATATATATTATATTTTAATAGGAGCACTACAACTGATCTTGAGTTGTCTGTAGGTATAGGTAGGATGTTTTTATCATAGTTTTTGTTTGTTTGTTTGTTTTTTATTTTTCGAGACAGGGTTTTTCTGTGTAGCCCTGGCTGTCCTGGAACTCACTCTGTAGACCAGGCTGGCCTCGAACTCAGAAATCCCCCTGCCTCTGCCTCCCAAGTGCTGGGATTAAAGACGTGTGCCACCACTGCCCAGCTCATAGTTCTTACCTTGGATTTGAACTGACATTTCAGACTCTCTGATCTGTATAATTAACCCTTTCTTAGATAAATATTGGAGTCCTCAAAAATAAATCTGTTTCCTGTCAAGTCTCTGTTACTTCAAGAGACCAAGTTGGAGAAACTTAGCACTATCATTGAGTTTGTTAACATTTGCCAACCTCCAAATTTTCAACCTCAGCTGCTCCTGGTTGTCCTCAGTCCAATAATCCTACTTTACCTTTACCAAATAATGTGCCATTGCACACGTGGGTGGAGATCAGAGGAGAGCTTGCAGGTTCTCCCCTTCTACTATATGGCTTCTGGGGTCAAACTCAGGTTGTCAAACTTGGTGGCAAACTTATCCTCTACTATCAAGCTTTCAAAATAAGTATATAAAAGCTTTCTTGTACTTCTGTGGTACTCAGTTGGTTGTACTCAGTTTGACAGTGGTTCTTAAAAAGTTATATATGCAACAGAGTAGATAATTGTTTTAGAGTGTTGAGGAAAAGAAAAGAATGCTTATTATGTTTTGTTGTAATGATATTTGAAATTCTGTTCAAGATGGACAAAATATTGGAATCAAGCACATTCCTGCAACCCAGTGTGGTATTTGGGTTCGTACCAGCAATGGAGGTCATTTTGCTTCACCAAATTATCCTGACTCGTATCCGCCAAACAAGGAGTGTATCTATATTTTGGAAGGTATTTGACAAATCTTTTTCTTTTGTCAGATGAATTTTTATTTCTCTGTAAAACTGAAGGCATTAGCTAAATGCCCTGTTTAAACAAGTTGGAACAAAAATTGAGTATGTTTGAGTTAAATAAAAACAAAGATTTATAAATATTGAATACACTAACAAAATGATCACTAAATATTAATGGGAATTTTTAATTGTTTTCAACTAAGTGCATAACTGTATATGAGAGACTTCTCTAGTAAGGACTATAAGTTGACTGATGTACCTTACCGGGTTCATGTTGATGAGCTCCTTGGTTTTTCTCTATATCACATATGGTACATTATTTTCTATAAAGTAAGCAAGCCTTAGCCTTTCACCTCTCCTAAATTTAGTCAGCAAAGTATATTTAGCTAATTTAATAATTGTCATATACCACAGGGAAATGTTACTGTAATTCTACAATGATTATACCTGTAAAAGAGTTTTATTATGGCTTCTACATGCATAGTTCACAGTGTGATTCTCTGATGTGAATGAAGCACTAAAGGGGTTGATTTCTTTGTCTTATCTGTCCCCACATGTATGTCTCCTTCATCCTGCCCTGTTTGCTTACTCTTTTAGCTGCTCCTCGTCAACGAATAGAGCTGACCTTTGATGAACGCTATTATATAGAGCCATCATTTGAATGTCGGTTTGATCACTTGGAAGTTCGAGATGGGCCATTTGGTTTCTCTCCTCTTATAGATCGTTACTGTGGCATGAAAAGCCCTGCATTAATTAGGTCAACAGGAAGATTCATGTGGATTAAATTTAGTTCTGATGAAGAACTTGAAGGACTAGGATTTCGAGCAAAATACTCATTCATCCCAGGTAACAAATTAAATGTCCTTAATAAATGTTACCTTTCAATATATCACTGATTTTAGAATCAAAAGGTTAGAAAAGGAGAATTTGAGATGGCTCAGCAGTTAAGAGCACTGGCTACTCTTTCAGAGGTCCTGAGTTCAATTCCCAGTAACTACATTATGGCTCACAACCATCTATCATGGAATCTGATGTCCTCAGCTGTCATGCAGGCACACATGAAAACAGAGCGCTTATATACATAAATAAATAAGTATTTTTAAAAGAGCAAAGGATAATTTGATCAAGGTAATTAAGACTAAAGAAATTGTCATAGTAAAAAAAATAACAGTCGAGGAACAAATAAAGAGAAAATTTTAATAGGGAACAATAGTTCATATACCATTCTAATTTTGTGATTTATCAGATAAATTTGCATTTTCTTCTTAAATATCTTTTAGGGAACAATTTAAGACTAACAACATAAAAATAAATATATTTTTAAAAAAATAATTCAATCCATTCTTTTCACAATTTCCAAATATTGTTTCATAGATTATTTTAATTATACTCATTAACTATCCATAAATACTCTAGATACTACTTAACAATAAAGTTAACACTGCACTGTAGTTAGAGGGCTAGACTGGGAGTCTACATCTAGCAGCTGTACACTTAAGCACAAAGCTGTGCCTGAGACTTGACAGTAGTAAAGTAGTTATACCTTCTGTATTTGTTCCTGGGCCTGACATGACTAATTAATATAAATCTGGTAACTTAAAGAAAGAGAAAACAATTTGTTGTAGTTCTAGAGGCCAAAAATTCCAAAATCCAATAAAGCCCCCCCTCCCCCGGAACTGAATATGTTCAATTTTGTTGGAAATGAGCAGGATGGAGACAGTCTCTCTATGTAACTTAAATTGTCCTAGAACTCGCTGTGTAGATGGTGCTAGCCATGAACACTGCCTTGCTCAGTTGAGATTAAAGGTGTGTGCCACCACAACCAGCTAGAATCTGTTCTTCATCTCTTCCATTGTTCTAAAAGACTATTTGTGTTTGTGACCATATTGCTCTAACTTCTGACTTCACTTTTTTGTCTAAAAATGCTTTTTTTATTTATTTACTTATTTACTTACTTATTTCTGTATCTGTATATCTGCATGTACAATAAGCACAGAGTGCCCACAGAGACCAGGAGAGGCCATCATGTCCCTCAAGCGAGTTACAGGTGATGTGAGCTGCCCTGTGGGTGCTAGGAACAGAAATCCCATTCTCCCTGAAGAGAGCAGCAAGTGTTCTTAGATGCTGGTCCATTTCTTCAAACCCAGTCTTCTTTAAAATTCTTACTGATGTCTTTTGTGTTGTAATACAATATCCACTCTTTTTTTATAACCATATAAAGTATAATTCACAGGGACTTGGATGTGGATATATCTGGGCACTATTATAGTGTTAGCCTACTATAGATAGGTCTCCCATGCCTGATAAGCACCTGATCAAATGCTGGGAGAGCTCCAAAGCTCTGTCCAGTGAAAAGTACCCATAGTCTGATGTAGAAACTCAGAAATCAGTATGTTATGGTGTCCAAGGAGCTTACAAACTTAACAGAATGAAAAAATAACCTCGTGCAGAAATGTCTATTGTTTTTGTTTCTTTTTTTCTGACCGAAATTTGTTAATTGAAAAATACACAAATGAAACTAATTATCTTGTCACTTTATGCTTAAAATCATGAAAATTTGGTAGTCTTGATTAAGTCTTAAATTAAGATGGATTTCTTTATTCAATAGGCTTTTTATAAAACTGGTCATGCTTTGCATAAAGCTCTATTACTAGCTTTTTTTCCTTAAAAAATATAACTACTTTGTATCTGAATCAATAAGCATTATGTAAGTTATTTGCGTTACTGTTATCTATCTAATATTGAAAGGACAACATTTTCAAACAGGAAAACTTGCTTAATGGACTTCAATAACAGTTTTAGTATCATAGCAAAATTGAGCAGGAAATGATTATCAGATACATCCCTCCACATCTTGCCAAAAGTGGTATCAGTTCAATGCCAGGGGTACATCATAATTACCCAAAGTTAGCTTACAATATAATATAGTTCACCTTTGGTATATATCTGATGATAAGTATATATGATAAATATCATATATCAACTGTAACTATGCAGAACAGTTTCACTGCATAAAAACTTTCTATGTTCCACTGTACATCTGTCCCTCATCCTAAATTTCTAGCAACCACTGGGCCATGTTTTTCCATTTCTGTATCATATACAGTTAGGATCAGGTTGACTTATTTCACTTAATTATATAAACATAAGATTTTTCCATGGTATGATAGGTGATAGAAGGGGTGTGTGTGCGTGTGTGTGTGTGTGTGTCAAATTTACTGTATATATGTTTGCCACTGTTGATGGGCAAAGCTTAGTAGATAACTTGTAGGAATCAAGCCTCTCTACTATGTGGACTCCAAGATGAATTGAGACATATGCTAGGGAAAATTACAAACAAAATTTTAGAATTAAAATTAAAGTTGTATAAGTCCAATTATATAAGTTACCTAAAGTTGTTCACCACTGTAGTTGGCAACATGAACCTGGGAGAGTGGGGCCTAAAAATGAGGTAGATTAACGTCTCATGCAATAGCCAACTTTATTCAGAGCATCAGGCAGTTTATGCGCTGGGTACTAAGAAGAATCACATGGTAAAGTGTTCCATTACAAGGACAATCCATCCACACATGACAAAAAAATATGCTTTTCCATAGAGGCATCTGAATAACAACGGCTGAAATAACTCACTCCTATTATCTACACCTGGGAGGAGCATAAAAACACATTACAAGAACAATTATATGTTTTGAAGAAAGTGAGGCCACAAGTCTCTTGTCTTGTTTCCTCACAAGTGCTCAGACTTCTCATACAACTTGGACTGTATTCCAACTCCAAGTATAAAAATTTATGGAACTAGAAAGTAGAAAATTAGTATTTTAATGTGTATAGACCTTCCTTTTTGATAATGAAAACTAGTTTTGAATATAAAACAGTGATTATTTAGTACTAAACTAAAACTAAAACTGATCTCTATACCAGAAAATGGTTAACATAGCTAGGAATGTGCCACAGCTACTTATAATGGGCTACTGAGGAGGTTGAAATAGGAAGACAGCACATTTGAGGACAGACTGGGCTAGATGTACGGTTTTATCTCAGGGAAAAAAAAACATAGTTTCTATGCTATGTTTTATCTAGAATTTATTACAGCCAAAATAGGGTGACTTATTTTTCTCAAAATATCTAATGTAAACACAAGATGACTGAGTAAACAAAAAATACCTCTGTGAACCAGTTTACAGAGATTTGAGACCAGTCATTTGTAACAAAATAATTAATGTTTAATTGGTCAGGTATTTAATGTTTACTGCCTATATTAACTGAAGTAATTGATGTTTTGCTGTCATAAAATGCTGCTACAAAATGTATATGTGAGTCACGTCTTCACAAATTTAAAGTTCTTGAAACAAAAGAAATAGACAATAAAGACATGTTTTTCAGGGCGTGGGAAGATGGTCTAGTGGCTTAACTGCTTGCTGTGCACATGAAGGTCTACACTCCCATGTAAAAGGAACCCTGTAAAAATGAGAACCTGTGTGTGGCAGCACACAACTGTGACACACCCCAGCACTGGGAGACGGAGACCAAGAGGATCCTAGAGGCCTGACCCACTCAGGCCTCTAGGATCTTCAGACTCTAGGTTCACTGAGAGACTAAGTTCAATTAGAGATCCTGTTTCTAATTTTTTTTAAAAAGTGGAGCATGATATGGAAGATATACAAGTAAACCTCTGACCTCTTTAAAATATTTTAAGCATTTTCAAAAAATATGTTTAAAATAAGTAACCAAATTTGGGTGTAAAAGATGGCTCAGCCAGTAGAAAAAAGCATTTGCACATAGATTTAATTTAATCCCCAGGTTCCCACAAGGTGGCAGGAGAGAACTAACTTCTGCAAGTTGTCCTGACCTCTATACACAAAACTAATTAAAACCAACCAACTTTTATGTGTAAAGACACTCATTTTGAACAAAAGTAGTTTTTGGTTCTTTTAACCTATCAAGTGCTTAGAATTTCTGGAGTATTTTATTTTTGCACCTTATAGGATTTCTGCTATTACCTTTGGTATTACACTTATAGAAGTATCATAAATATTAAATAATATCTATTTTATAGATGAAGAAACTTAAGAATTAAGTACTTTTCTTATATAGTAGCAAATTTTGGACTGTATTTCCTGGGTTTTTTTCTATTGTGTCATATTCCTTTTTTCTGTTAGACAGAAATTCCCCAGTTTTTTAATCTCTAAGAAAAACAACTCATCTCAATAAATATGCGATATATAATCAGCTAAAATATAACTGTTTCTGCTATTATTTGAAGGCATATTTCCAGTTATACACTATGCAGTATGTTTAAGGCCAGCCTATATGCACTTATAATTGCAAAGTGGATCTCTTCTAAATTCAAACCCAGTCTGGTCTACATAGTAAGTTCTAGGACAGACAGAGCTGTAAGTAAAAACCCTGTCCAAAAATAATAATAATAAAAATAAATCTTTAAAAAAAGAAAGAAAAATAAATTTGATTAATTTTCCAAAAAAATTCCTATAGCATTTCCCCAGTGTAGTTTAAGATTTTTGAATCTGCTTTGTTTTTTTGGTTTTTTTGGGTTTTTTTCTGTGAAAGAGCTGGTGCCTACTAGTTGACTCATTAAATAAGAGTATGTTTAGTAGCTAGGTGGTGGTGGCACACGCCTTTAATCCCAGCACTTGGGAGGCAGAGGCAGGCAGATTTCTGAGTTCGAGGCCAGCCTGGTCTACAGAGTGAGTTCCAGGATAGCCAGGGCTACACAGAGAAACCCTGTCTCAAAAAAACAAACAAACAAAAAAAAAGAATCACTGAAATGTGTTTGAAATTAAGATAATAGTTTACTTCATTTTCCAGTCTCTAATTTGGAGACTTTCTAAAGTATCTTCAATTAATGTCAGTATTAATAGGAATTAAGTGTCCTCTTATTTGGAGTAAACCATGTATGTGAAATAATTTTTCCAGATAAGATATATATAGTTAGTCTTATATTTACACTTCCTATTTTAACTGAGAAATAATTATTGAGGCATCTGTATAATATTTTTTAAAAAACCATTTGACTGATTAAATATGAACTATTTATAAGCCAGTAGCACTGGGTATTTTTATATTTGTAAATATCACCACTACTCATTGAAGCAGACATTTTAGAAAACACTTAATATGGCTCAACACAGAGGAAATATATTACTTTTAAGGCTGAACAATATTCTATTATATTAAATATACCATATTTTATTTATCTGTTCATGTGTTAGTAGAATAATTACTACATTTGACAGTTAATGTTTTCAATAGCAAGAAAGCATTTGTGATGAAATAAAAAATACACAAATTTTCATTAAATGTTAATCCCATAAACATTGTCATAAATGAGTAGTGATATGCAGTATCTGTCAATGAAAATGTCCCTTATGTTGATATATAATGATGCTTTAAACATAACTTTAGCTCTGAAAAGCTCAGTACCAATGACTTTCTTCTCTTTTCTGTTACAGATCCAGACTTTACTTACCTTGGAGGTATTTTAAATCCCATTCCAGGTTTAGTATTTTACCTCTTTCTTTGTGTGACTTTTTTTGTTAGTTTTATTTTTCTTTGAATATCTTTTTTTTCCCCCTAGATTGCCAGTTTGAGCTCTCAGGAGCTGATGGAATAGTACGGTCTAGCCAAGTAGAACAAGAAGAAAAAACAAAGCCTGGACAAGCAGTTGATTGCATATGGACAATCAAAGCTACTCCAAAAGCTAAGGTATTGTTTGTTGTATACTCACTTACTTCAGAGAAGAACATGAGAAGGTGTGACTTCTATAATGTGTTGTTTGATTCGTGTAAATATTTGTGACTCTAAGTTCTTTTGTTTCATTTACTGTATTGGGGACCTATGAAGATCAAACTGTTTTTGTACTTAAATAAACTGAGATAGAAACAATTTAAAATATTATATGTGTGTATCTATATACATATATAAAAGTTGTGTTTTTAAATGTTTAAGTCTATGCATAGACAGAAGCACACAGCGCCCCTGGGCGTCATAGGACAACTTCATGGAGTTGACTTTCTCCTTGGGGTAAATTCAGGCCGCCGGGATTGCACAGCACGTTTTTTACTTGCTGAGCCATCTCATCAACCTCATATAAAGATTCTTAATATTGAAAGATTATGGTTTTTACTCTATCAAGTCATTAACTGATAAATGTAAGTATTGATCAAACACTTGTTGGGTGTTGTGTGGGGGCGTTGGTTTTGTTTTTTGGGTTTTTGGTTTTTGTTTTGTTTTGTTTTTTGGTTTTGTGGTTGTTTGGTTTATGTACTTTAGGGTCTGGGAAGATGACATGGTGAGTAAAGTACTCACTGTGTAGGTGTAAAGCCCTGAGTTCAGACGCCCAGCATCCACATAAAGCCCAGGCACCTTTGTGGTAGTACACTTCTATAACACCAGCACAGGAGAGTGGAGTACGGGGGCGGGGAGGAAGCAGACCCCAGAGATTTGCTGCCCAGCCAATCCAGCTGAAAGGGGAAATCAAAGTTCAGTGAGAAACTCTGCCTCACAAAGTAATTAGATGGCAAGCAAGAGAGAAGATACTCCATGTCTACCTCTGGCCTACACATGTACACACACAATCAGTCTCTCTCTTCCTCTCTCCCTCTCTCGCTCTCTGATGAGGAACATTAGTCTGCAAGAAGTTAATATGTTATAGAGAGTTGGTCATATCAGTGAGAAATAAAACATTGAGTCACAGTTCATTGTTCTCACTGTGCTGCCCCCTGCTGATCATGTGAAACTTATGGACAGTGCTGTATAAAAGAATGCTTTTAAATAACTCTGAGATTGATGGTTGACTACTTTTGCTTTTTGTTTTTAATTTATACTTCTAGGAATATCAACAGAGATAAAATTAGACTTTATGTATTTGTTAGAAAAAGGAAAAAAAGGGAAGAAGAGCTGAAAGAACATATGATTTGAGTGCAAACCTGGGCTACATAACTGAGGCCCTGACCCTCCCACAAAAAAATATGAAAATGAGATTTATATTTGGAAAATGATAGGTAACCTGAAAACACTTTAATAGTTTATTTATTTTTATTTTATGTGCATTGGTGTTTTGCCTTGATGTGTATCTGCATGAGAGTGTCAGATATTGGAGTTACAGACAGTTGTGAGCTGCCCTGAGGATGCTAGGAATTGTACCTGGGTCCTCTAGAAGAGCACTCGGTGCTCAGTACTCTTACCACTGAACCATCTCTCCACACCTCCCACCCCCTGAAAACATGTAAAAAACACTCATAAATTTTGGATAAAATTTGACAGGTATTCCTCAAAGAACAAATATAAGTTCAAAATAAAGCCAGTAATTATTATGAAAACAGACAGCTGTGTATTTACTACAGTAAAATAAAATTGATGTTATAAGTGCCTCTGGTGACTTTAGTTAATTACTACTGCTCAGAGGTGGATATACCAGTTTGGTTTTAACACTGACTCTGAAAAAATAAATAAATCAAGCCTAGGGCTTGTGTGGTCATTGTGAAGCCCTTCAAACCTTAGACTAAATATAAAAGGATATATAAGGAAACATGTTGTAGAGGCTTGTTCTCTGGTGAGATGGAGCTAGGATCTCTCCTGTGATGTCATACCTAGAAAATTACCTCTGTGTTTGGGATGAATTAATATTCCCTGGTCAATCCAGGAAGCAAAAATCACAAAAATTAAAAGGAGTCATGTCCTAAACTCACAACAATTTTAAGGCACTTGTCAAAAGTTAATCCATAATAGCCAAACATACTACAGAACTTGTATCTGTAAACTCCACTGAATGTTACCTCCCAATCCCACATTAAGTGACATCTCTGCTTGTAGTCCATCTGGAGGTAAGAACAGACAAAACAAAAACTTCAGTCTCCTAGATTTTAGATTTCCAAGAACTACGTTCTACAAGAAGGAACAGAAAGGTAAAGAAGGAAAAATGACCAGGTAAAAGTTACATAGAACTTCAATAATGAAACTAATTGTTACTCAAAGAGCTGAGGAAATTTATTAATAAGCACACATAGCAGCATTTTAAGGAAGTTTTTCAAGAATTAATGAAAGATATAAGGGGCTGGAGAGATGGCTCAGCGGTTAAGAGCACCGACTGCTCTTCCGAAGGTCCTGAGTTCAAATCCCAGCAACCACCTGGTGGCTCACAACCATCCATAACGAGATCTGACTCCCTCTTCTGGGATGTCTGAAGACAGCTACAGTGTACTTATTTATAATAAATAAATCTTTAAAAAAAAAAAAAGAAAGATGTAAGAACAGTGGCTCCCCCACCCCCAAAATAAATAAATACACACACACACACACACACACACACACACACATATATATATATATATATCTTAAATGATGTATAGATTGAGCCCACAGACAGAAAAATTAAACAACTTGAGAATAGGAAGGTTGTCTATAAAGGGATATTCTTTATTGATGGCATGTATTACATATGTGAGGCCATATAATTTATATAGTACATGTATGTTATAGCATACATGTGGAGCACAGAAGCTAACATACTAGAGTCAATTCTTTCATTTCTTGTGACCCACAAATCAAACTCAGGTTATCAGGCTTCATAGTAGGTGCCTGTACCTACTGAGCCATCTTGCTTGCCTGATGCTATTTAGATTGACTCTAGAAACCTTCCATAGTGAAATAGAATCTCAGAGACATGGGTTATCTTAAAAGTAAGAAAAAATAAGAGCTGGTAGCCTATATTTATATATCTGAATTGACTTAAGAAGGCAAAGCTAAAGGATTTCTGGGTAAAAATAATAAATGAACTGAGTGCTACATTTAAAAACTTGTTTGTCCTGTTTGTATGATAACTATATATAAATATTTAAAAGGAAATAAAAAATGTGACTGGGAGTTGGCTCAGTGGGTAAAGTGCTTTCTGTATAAGCATTAGGAACCTGAGTTTAGATTTCTTACACCCATGTAGGCAGCTGATTAGGACTGGGCATGTCTGTAACCCAAGCACTGACAGAGAGGGGTAAAGTGGAGGCAGGGGCAGGCAGATCCAAGTAGCCAGTCACTCTAGATGAAATTCTGAGCCCCAGACTATTAACCTTGTATCAAGAAAAATAAGAAAAAGTAAGAGGATGACACCCAACATCAACCTCAGGCTTCTAAATACCAATGCTAGGCAAGCATACCTCTATACATGAGAATTTATGCATCTCACATATGAATGGATGGATGGATGGATGGATGGATGGATGGTAAGAAATGCCAGCAAATACAAAAAAATGCATAATTTGGTTTTTTGGGGGGGTATATATTTTTTTACAATTTTTAATGTAAGGCAGTTTATCAAAAGAGACAAACCACAAGATGAAAATGAAGGCAACAGAAAAATTCAACTTCTCATAACCAAAACAATTATCACATCCTTAAAAAATAATTTAGAAAAGTGTTTTAAAGATGTTGCAGATTTGCATTCCATTCATCAGCATTGTATTAATTCATAATTCTGAACAAATCATTGTTAAAGTGTGAGACTTAAAAAATCAGTTTTCAGTGTATATGTAAATGTTTTATCCCACACATGTTTAATTCAACTGGGCCATTTAACGTCATAGGAATTTATATTTCTTTAAGTTTCATTCAACTTTACTTAAGATTGAATACCCATGAAATGTGCTTTAATGCATAAGAATCACAGCGGATAGCAGCAGAGGACTGGGGAGGGGCATTAAGGAGAATCTGGTCATTCACAGTGTGATTATTCTGCACATTAAGGAAAGATAACTCACACTTCGAGACCCTCAAGACATTCCTTTCCAAGAACCAAAATAAACTCAGGACGCCTTGCAGACACTTCCCCACCCCTGAACGAATCGATGACTCTCACATACAAACTAAAAGTTATGGCAGCAAAGACTTCAATGGCGATGTGAGTCTGTAAACTGTACTCAAGTCTTGTTTCTGAACCCCAAAGTGCAAGAAACAGGGTTCCCAATCTCTCAGTAGTGCTTCTCCTGCAAATAATCCTTCATTTTGTTTGGCAAAGGCAGTTTCTGAATTAAGCCAATGGTAAAAAAAAAAAAA
>JADRCD010219941.1:0-17754 GCA_019843815.1 Montemys delectorum
GGGGGGGGGGGCTGGTGAGATGGCTCAGTGGGTAAGAGCACCGACTGCTCTTCAGAAGGTCATGAGTTCAAATCCCAGCAACCACATGGTGGCTCACAACCACCCGTGACGCCCTCTTCTAGTGCTGTCTGAAGGCAGCTACATATAGTAAATAAATAAATCTTTAAAAAAAAAAAAAGACTATATTTGGTCAGTATCTATAATCTTAGCACTCCTATGGAGATATGGAATTGAAGACCAGAGAATTGGCTGTCTGGATTTATATGGGTCAGCCAGCCTAGACAACAAGGTGAAATGCATGAACCAACTGCCAATGGTTGTCCTCTGACTTCCACATGCACCACGGCATGTGTTTACACACACAAACATGTGCATGCACTTCATGATCTAAGGTTAAGGAAAGTTAGGATGGCCTCTAATCCAACATGTCCAATGTTGTTATTAAAAAATGAAATTGCAAGGACTGGAGAGATGGCTCAGTGGCTAAGAGCACTGACTGCTCTTGCAGAGGATCTGAGATCTGTTCTTAGCCTTACACTGGCAGCTCACAACTGCCTATAAGTCAAGCTCCAGAGGATCCAATGCCCCTTCTGGTTTCTGTGGGCATGCACACACACTAATGCACACGCACACACTATTCCAGGGAACCCCAGAGACTCTCAAAAGATTCTCCCTCAAATCCCTTCCAACACCATCATTTTGGGCTCCTGAGCTGTGACACAGGTTTTTGTTTCTAGGCCACCCAGGCTGGTACTCTTTGTTACAAACACACCAGGAAACCAACAGAATTAATTCCCTGGGTCATCTGCCGAAACCAGGACCTGTCCACATTTCTTAACATCCTCTCAGGACCCTGTTCCCCTCACTTACAGAAAGAAAAGAAATAACTATTTTTGAGAGTACTCCATTGTTTGAATGGCTTTGTGTTTCTTCTTGTGTTTAAGCCTCAGTCCAAGGAAGTACTCGATTCTGTCTCTACTTCGGGGATGAGCAAATAGAGACAAGAATAGCAAAACAAACAAACAAGCAAATCAATCAATCAAACCAGGCTCCAAAGCCAATATTCCTGCTACTCTTTCTTCCACTTTTTCATTCAGCATCAGGGGATTCACCTTGTCAAGAGTCCCTGACCTCTGACCTTCCTCACCTTCTCCTCATCTCCAGCAGGAAGAGGGTGAGAGGCCGAGTGATCTCTAAATAAAACCCCCGTGGTGCCTAGGCTCACATACTCCACAGATCTTACAGGGGTATTCAGGAAACCCTCAGCTAATTAAACTGACTGTACAGAATTTCAGGAAACAATTTATAAAAAAACAAAAACAAAAACAAAAAACAAAAGGAGTTACAGACTGTCTACTTAAGCTGTGTTTTACTACTTTCAAAGTGTACGTGAAGTATGGGATAAGCTAGCATGCTTGGGGCAGATTTGGGATGCCTGCTTTAATTAATAAGTATGGTTTTGAAATTAGCTTCCTTTTGTTTCAAGCAAATCCTCTATGCGATCCTGAGAGTCGTTGCTTTCTTATTCAGGAAAACACTGTCTCTCTCTTATCTGGCTTCCCCTGCTGGGGCCATCATGGTTATTGAGAACTTAGAGAAGTCCAGATCTGACCCTATCACAGCCAAGATCAAGGAGACAAGGTGCTTGTTGTCACGCCTGGACTCCTGAGGCCACCAGACCTAGTGGACCTCCGAAAAACCAAGTGTTTTTTTAATTCCTACATTTTCAGTCGTGGGTCTTCCCTACTCCAATGAGAACGCCAGACCCCAACCTAATAGAGATTCAATCTCTGGAGACCCAAGACCTAAGGCAGGAAATTCACCTTGCTCTCAGACGTCTCCACTGCCTAGTTCTCTGGAGTTGGTCCTAAGCACTTCTTCTGAAGATTCTCTGTTTCCTCAGACCTATCCACTCTGTTTCACCCCATTCAATGCACCATACGGTGGAAGAGCTGTATCCCATGACTCTCTGACCTTCTGGTGTGCACTGGGATTCAACAATACTGTGGGCGTTTATTACTGCAGAGTCTTCACCAGTGGATGAAGATTTGGTGGTGGCAGCATTCCTGGAAACCCTATTGTGACCACAAAACTCTTGGCTTGTTTCCTTTAGCTATTGTTTCCTCTAGGCTTAGCAGTGGTATCCCCTTTCCTAAAGCCGCTGGGTCTTCTGCATCCCCTGTGAAGGCTCCAGCCATGGATGCAAATACACCCTCCAGCAACTTGCGTGAAGCATCTCTTTATAGTTAAAACCCCAGGGGACACACCACTGTATCTCCAGTATCTCATGTGGGCAAACAGTGAGCATACTTGTCCTCTTCCTTCCCTCCCTTCCTCTGCCTTCCCCCCCCCATGCCCACCCCATCCCTGCTTCCTTAGTATCTCTTCTTTAGACTTTTAAATCTTCCATTTTTTGATTTATGATCTTGCTTCCCTGTGCTAGATAGCATTGTGACAACTTGACATAAGCTAAAGACATCTGAGAGGAGGGAGCCTTGACTGAGAAAAAAAGGCCTCCATTGGACTGCAGGAAAGCCTGTACAGCATTTTCTTAATCAGTGATTGACAGTGGAGGTCCCAGCCCATTGAGGGTGGTGTCATCCCTGAGCTGGTGGTCCTGCGTTCTTTAGAAAGCAGGCAGAGCAAGCCATGAGGTGCAAGCCAGAAAGGAGCGCCTCTCTAGGGCCTCTGCATCAGCTCCTGCCTCCAGGTTCCTGCCCTGCTTGAGTTCCTGTCCTGACTTCCTTCAGTGATGAACTGTGATGTGGAAGTGTAAGCCAAATAAGCCCTTTCCTCCCAACTTGCTTTTGGTCATGCTGTTCATCACAGCACTGTGACCCAAACCAAGATGCTCCCATGAAGTGACCTGAAGAGACAATGAATGGCCACTGTTATCCATCACCTTCTCCCAAAAAAAAACCTAGAACCTGAAACCTGGGTGATTCAAAAACTTGATTTTTCTAAGCTAGTGTCTAGATTGTGTGTGAAACACCAGTAGACAATGTGACACAAAGGGTCGTTGAGGTGGGAGGTGGCGGTGTAGAGGTCAGGGGCTGACAATCAGTAGTAATCCCTACTGGGTTTGTGGAGAGGAAGTCAAACTCAACACTGTACCAGAGACTCTCATCTGACTTTTGTTCCAGTTGATCTTTAAATGTCTCCCCAAGGCTCACGTGGTACAGCTTTGGTTGGTAGCCAATAGCACTCTTAGGAGGCAGTGGGATTCTTACACGTGGAAAGGAAGTTAGGTCACTGGAGGTGTCCCTGTGGAGAGGACATTTCCCAACGTCCACTGGGTAGGTAGCCTCCAATGATGTACATTCCCTCTACAACACTCAGTACACAGGTCCAAACAACCAGCCCAAGAGATTGTAGACGATATCTTTGGACACCGTGAGACAAATTCAGCTTTTTCTTCTTCTAGTTGCTTCTGTCAGGCATATGCAAGAGTGGTGTGCGCTGGTTGGCTATAATGAAAATAATAAGGGAAGGCACATTTCTACAGGTAAGGCCAGAAATGCCTGATGGGGCATCTGGACAGGGAAGGGGCAATGTATAACTACATGCAAATTTGGTTATCAGGGACTGAAGCATGCTCAGGAGGAGTTTCTAACCATCACAGGAGTAACACTTCAGATGTACCATCCTATCTGTAAATTGGGATGGTTTTAAAAATTCTGCCTGCTTTGTTTTGCTACAACGTAACAAACATCCTTTTATTAAAAAAGGACTTTTTTTTTTTCCTGTGGCTTAAAAGAATTGGGGCATTTACTGTGGCCTAAAAAAAGTGTGGGGGGGGGGCGGGGGGAGAGTTACAGTTGGTTGTGAATTGGCCCTTCATTGATGCTGGGAACTGAACTCAGGGAAGAGCAGTGAGCTCTGCTTAACCACGCAGTCATCTCTCTAGCCCCTTCTCCAAGGTGTGGTACACATGCCTTAATTCCAGGACCCTGGAGGCAGAAGCAGATGAATCTCTAGAGTTCAAGGCCTGCTTGATCTCCATATGGAGTTTCAGGCCAGCCAATACTACTTAGTAAGACTCTGTATCATAAAAATTATATAAAAAAAAGTAATGAAAGAAATTTAGAAACATCTCTACGAGTTCCAATCTCCTTGCATATTCTTTTTGTTTTTGCTGATTTTGACACGTGTGCTCGCAGAGTGTCAGGAACACTCAGGAGCGTCCAGACCGTCGCAGTCAGTATGGCTGCAGACGGAAGTTTGCGTTTTGGCCTCTGAGACATGTAGCCAGGATATGTTGGCAACAGCCGTCAACTTAGGGCTCAGTCATCTGAGCATCCATAGCAATTCTGGCTCTGCTATTGGTCACTAGCTGAGCGACCTTCCCCTCTACCCACCTCAGTTTCCACAGGACTACAGTGGAGATAATCCCTTCACCATAGCTTCGTTGGGAGGATTAACTCGGGTGACTGTGCCTAGAATAGTCCCTGGCCCTCAGCAGGCTCTGGATAAGCCGGGCTGTGGAAAGCTGGCTGCAAGGCCTCCCTGCATTGGCTGGCCGCAAAGAATGTAGTTAGTGCTGGTGCGAGGCCGAAATGAATCGCTTTTGTTTTCCCCAGCGGACAAAAGAGGTCCCCTGGCTCTTTCTGGGTGTGAAGGAGCCAAGGCAGAGCGAGTTCTGAGAGCCCCCTTTGTCCTGACCGAGGCCTGGTTTGTCAGACACAATGCGCTCTGGCTGCGCTGGAAGCCAGTGCGGCTGTGACAAATCTGTTTGGGTTGGAGTGGCACCAGGTCACCGCTGCGATGTGTCCAAGCTCCCGGGCTGCCAGGCCTGGCGCACTCACGGCCTTGAATTCATTAAGCATGGGGCACTTTGAAACTTTGGGCTTTAAAGTCAGAGTCAGCAATCCCTTTTGATGACCCTGCCCTGCTCTGTGTGGAGGTGTCCTGGGGCCCCGGGCCTGCCAGTGGGTAGAGTGGCTCCAAGGGCATGCGGCCATTTCGGAAGAGCAGGACTCTGTCGTGGGAAGCTCCACAGAGCCCATGCCATGTGGGCCTGGGCTGGGGAAAGCTACTGGTTAAGCTCTTCTGCCATGAAAGAGAACCAGAGGGGAGCTTGTAACAGAATCTGATAGAGGAATTCATTATGAACTGCCACTCAGTCGGTCTAGAGCTCTCTCGGTGTGGCAGCTGACCCCTGGCAGTATGTCTGGCCCTTCAGCCTATGGCTGCGTGGCAGGTGTGGTCTCTGAATTCAGGGTCCGCAAGAAGTTGTTCCCTGTCACAGTCAGACTGCTCAGAGTTCCTTTCACTGGAACAGAGCGTACCATGTTGAGAGCAGAACCACACACTATCAGAGAGCTTCATTACACGTCAACTCACAAGGTGGCTAACATTCCTTAAATTCACTTTGACTTGTGATACATACACATACTAGAAAGTTCATCAAAGCCCGGCGGTGGTGACACACGCCTTTAATCCCAGCACTTGGGAGGCAGAGGCAGGCAGATTTCTGAGTTCGAGGCCAGCCTGGTCTACAGAGTGAGTTCCAGGACAGCCAGGGCTACACAGAGAAACCCTGTCTCAAAAAAATAAAAAAAATAAAAAAAAAAATAAAAATAAATAAATAAACAAAAAAGAAAGCTCATCACCCCCATGCATTTTCTTTTCTCATTTTCTTTTTTCTTGGTTTATTTCTTTAAGATAGGGTCTAACCTAGACTGGAATTTGTGATGTAGTCCAGGCTGGCCTACTTGTGCTGTGATGACCGTGTCTGATTTTAATCATAACCACTTTCCCTGAGTTTAGTACATTTCCATTGTACAATCCCTAGAGCTCTGTTTCCCCAGACTGAAATTCTGTATTTAGTAAAGTGTCCCTTTTCCCCGGCCCCTGGAAACCCTTCCACTGTCTGTCCGTATTCGTCTGGGCAGGTCACCCACATAGACTCATGGAGTGCATCTGTTAGACTGGCGTGTTTCATCCCTTGTCGGACCTGTCACAATTTCTGTCTTCCTTAAGGCTACGCGGAAATAAATGAATGGGATGGTGTTCAAGGTCTGTCCAAGCTCCACCCCCACGGTTACCAGGCAACAGCCAGGTAGGCCTGACCAACTATAAAAGGGGCCGCTTGCCCCCTCCTCTCTCTCTTGCTCTGTCCCCCCCCTCCTTCCCCCCCCCCCCCCCCCCCCGCCCCGCTCATGGCCGGCCCCTACTTCTCTACTCTCTCTCTCTCTGCCTTTCTCTGCCTCTACTACCCTCCTAACTTCCCTCCCCGTGCCCTGAATAAACTCTATTCTATACTATACTGTCATGTGGCTGGTCCCTCACGGGGAAGGGATGCCTGGGCATGAGCCCGCCCAGACATCCCCTTTCCCCATACCTTACCACACCTCCATAGAACATATCCCCCCTTCTCTTTATCTTTTTATAAACACATCAGATTGTGTTCTCTCCCTCACTCCCTCCTCCTTCCCTTCCCTCTCTCCTTCTAGTTTTCATTTTACTGTAAGGGTGTTTTGCCTGCATGTAAGTCTGCGTACTATATGTGGGGCGACGGGCAGTGGGGAAATTAAGGGGTGGGAGAGACCCGCTTCCCGCCACTGCTCCAGAGACTCCCTTGGGGACTCCACAGGCATCGGGCCGGATGCTGCTAGAGGGGGGGAAAGGCAGTCTCGGTGCCTGCTTGTAGGCGCCACAGACTGCTGGGTACCTAGGGAGAGCTGGAGCTGGGTCTCTGGGCCGCAAGGAGGCCAGAGATGACAGTTTCTCACTCTTGGACATCCCAGACCACTGTATGTCGTGGAAGAGCTGAGAAGAGACCCTCGGGTGGACTCTGGCCTGGGGCCGAAGGGAGAAGGGCAGCTCTAGGGGTTTACTGCAGGGAGGAGAGAGTCTGGCTAGCTCAGGTGGGCTGCTTGGTTTGGCTGTCGGCCTTGGCTGGAGCGCTAGGAGGCTTTCCTGTGGGAGATTACACGTAGTTCTTTAGGGGAAGGCCTAAGCCATTGTTCCAGCATAGTGAGTCTAGATGAAAGGAGACAGTCCATGGTTTTAGAGCTTTATTGTAGAAGAGAGAGAGAGGGAGACGGAAGAAAAGTAGAGACTGGCCATGGCCACGTGGAGAGAGGGGAAAGGGACGGGGAGAGAGGGAGCAAGAGGTGAGAGTAAAGACAAGAAAGAAAGCTAGAGGTTGAGAGAGAGAGAGGAGGGGTCAAGCAGTCCCCTTTTATGGTGGGCTGTGCTATCTTGCTGTTGCCAGGTAACTGTGGGGCGGGGCATACCTGGCTGTAGTCAGGTGACTGTGGGCGTGGAATCCAGCCAGAATGCTAGGAGCTTGGGGCATTGCCCTACATGATTGATGTACAGGATAATGGAGGCCTTGTGGTGTGGTGTCAGGCACCTAATATCTGGGGGCATAAATCACTATTCCGTCCCTTGTAGAATTTTCTACTGGGTCTCCAGAGTAAGCCTCGCTCAACCAGAACACAGACTGCCTTTCACAGCCCAACAACCACATACATGTCCGGTGCCCAGAAAGGCCAGAAGAAGGTTTCAAATCTCCTGAAACTAGAGTTAACAAATGATTGTGAGCAGGCCCCATGTTGGTGCTGGGAACTGAAGTTGGGTCTTTTCCAAAAGCAGCAAGTACTTTTAACTGTTGAGCAGCCTCTCCAGCCCCGTGTTTCGGTGAACTCTTAAATCTTGGTACATTCATACCTTAGACACAAGATCAGGGACCAGCACTCAGATAACCCACCTAACAATACACACGGTGCTTTTCAGCGTGCCAATAAATGAGCTGTGTGGTTGGCCTGGTGCTTCCGCCCCAGGGCCGGAAGAGCCAGTTGTAACTGACCAGGAACATTGCTTCATGGGCATTCTGAAGTGTCCCCAGAGTCGGCATGCACTGTTCGTGGCACCATGTGTGGTCACCAGTCTTTAGATCTCTGGCTCGCTGACCACCCTTTGAAAGCACTCACACAGCGGAAGCTACAAAGACCGAATACCTACTTGCCTTTGCCTTGTGGTTTCGGTTGATGCGATTGTGATCGTAACCTTCCTGTGATCTTTTCAGTGTGAATGAACAGCACTCTGGGAGCAGTTACTAGTGTTTCACGGATAGTGTCTTTCCTCAACTACTCAGAAACTAGTGTGTGTCTCTGTAAAAGCTTGGCCCGGCTCGAACAAATATGGCTTTACGTTCAGGGGAAAGGTTTCCTTTTGGGGGGGATGGCTATAACTCTGTGAGAATTATCTGTCTGAAATACAAGACCAGGGGCCAGGGAGATGGCTCAGTGGGTAGAGGCCTAATAACCAGACTTTGGTCCCAGAAACTCTCTTTTAAACAAATATGATTCAGTGTTAACCCAGCACTCCATGGGTTGCACTTAAAGGTAAATCATTGCAGCTGGGAAATGTAATTCGGTGGTGCAGCGCTTCCCTTGCGTATATGAGAGCCTCGGTTCAATTCCTAGTAGTAGCAAAAAATACAATAAATTTAAAAATAAAATAAATTTTAAAAATTGAATTTTTTAAAAATAATGCAACCAGTGTTAGATGAGGTGGTGTATTCCTGAACAGGTCATGCCAAGCTAACACAGTTCTCACTGGAGAGGTCTTTATTGACAGAGGCACCCTTGAAGGAGGCAGGGGGAGGGGAAGAAGAAAGGATGAGAGATGAGAGAAAGAGACAGAGACAGAGAGAGCCAGCGCTATGGGTCACGGTATGTGTCTTTTATCCCAGCCATGATGTAGGCAACACAAGTGTCAGCAGGTAAATAACACAGGTGATGCGCAGGTGATGCAGGCAGCGCAGGTGATGCAGGCAACGCATGCGCAGGGGGTACTGTGGTAATGGACGCAGGAGGGTCGTCATCCCCTTGTCACCTAGGGATGACTGCCCTTGCTGGGTTCAGATCTGGCTGTCCATGGATGGTTCTGATGCTAACAACCATTACACTTCTAACAAGATGGGAGGCAGAGACAGAAGAGCCTGGAAGCTCTTGGGCCAGCCTGCATGAGGTACACAGAGCCGCAGAAGCAGGGAGGGAGGCTCTGCCTCAACAAGGAGAGCAAGAACCCATTCTAGAAACTTGTCTCCACGTGCCACGGTCCACACACTGAATATACATACATAAGTAGTACCCAAGAACAGGGGACACAACATAGGTTCCTGTCTTCCTGACATTGTGACCTATTCTTGATCCAACCAAGAAGGGGAGAAAAGGCAAGCTTGTGAACCAAACAACGTAAAAGCTGAGACAAGTTTTCACACCACACTCACCCGGGGAACCTTGTTAGTTAGCTCTCACTGCAGGCACTGGCGGTGTCTGGGGCCTCTCTCATGGGGGTCCCATATAGCTGGGGTCCCAGGCGACACTGCTAGCCTTTCCTGGCTCTGGCGCTAGCATTCTACTAAATCTGTGTTGCTCACCATTGCTTTCCCAAGCATAGCATGAAGGATTTCTGAGTAACAAAAGCTTCTTGTCCACACAGGTGGGAAGTCAAATCTCCTGACTGCCGGAAACAGGTGGGCCACCTCGCTTACAGTTATCAAGCCTTGATTTAAGTAGAGGGGGAAATCTACTAAATCTGAGAAAATGTACTAAATCTGTTTTTCAGTGACTGCAACATAAACTTCTTTCAACCGCAGTGATCTGAAGGTTCAGAGGTCGATAAGAAACCAAGAATACTCACACAATCAGAGCAAATAACACAAACACCCACAGTACTCGCGGAGCCTTAGAAGCCCAGAACTCTGGGAAAGATGACTCCTCAGCAGAATTCTCTACACTCCGACCGCCAGCAATCTCAACTCCAGAAAAGATGGATCTTCTCTGGTGACAAGAAACATAATTCCAGGTGCATTTTTGGGTGACTTTCTTTTCTTTTTCTTTTTTTGTTTTGTTTTTTTGTTTTGTTTTGTTGTTGTTGTTGTTGTTTGTTTTTGGTTTTTGTTTTTTTCGAGACAGGGTTGCTCTGTGTAGCCCTGGCTGTCTTGGAACTCACTCTGTAGACCAGGCTGGCCTCGAACTCAGAAATCCGCCTGTCTCCGCCTTCTAAGTGCTGGGATTAAAGGCATGTGCCACCACCACCCGGCTCTCCTAATTACAAACGTGTTTGTGCTTCAAATAAAATTTGTGGAAAACAAAAACCACAACAAAGTAAGGTCACTTAGGATTTCAGTTCCCAGAAATGTCTAATTTAAGCTCTCTATTGTAAATATTTCCTTTACAGAAATATTTACAAAATATGGATTAAAAAATAAACATCAAAGCAAGAAGGTTCCAGTTGGGAAAAGGAACAGTGGGAAAGGGGGGGTAGGCAGGATAATGGGGTGAATATGATCAGAATGTACTATATCAAGAATGAAAATGAGTACAGATAGATAGATTGTTTCTTTACAAAAAATTATATGTAAATACATAAGGTCTTAGGTTTATTGATCCATTTCTTTTGCTTAAGGACTTAGTCATAACAGCAGACAGTCTCTTTAAAATATTTCCTAAGTGGCTCATTGGTTAGGAATATTTGCTGCTTTTCTGGAGAAGTCAAGTTCAATTCCCAGGATCTCTCTACATTGAGCAGGTCACTGTCCTAACTCCAGCTCCAGAAGAACCCAGTGCTTTCTTCTGGCTTCCACAGGCACCTGCACACATGAGGCACACATTCACATGAAATAAAAATTATAAAAACAAATCTAACGGCTACACAGAGCTCTGGCATTTGACTGTATTGTAATCACTTGAAACAGGCACAAAGGATATCATGATGGGTTTCTTTCATAAATAAAGATTTAACCTTGTCTCTGATTGTTCTTAGCACAAATCTCTAAACAATTACCACCTCATATGTTTATATGGCAGACTTCAATCTTACACAGTCTTCTGGTTCGTCATTTGATTCTGTTTATTTAAGTGCTGTCACGTCACAAGAACACCACAAATGTAGACAGCAAAACAAAAGGGGGGCAAGAATCCAGAAACAAAATAGTAGGAGATGTTCACTAATGTTTTTAGGCTGGGCCAGAGATAAAGACACTAGAGAAGACAGTCCTCTTATACCAACTCAAAAATCAAGGAGAACTGGCTAAGATACTTCAATTTCCATCCCTGATTAAAAAAACAAAACAAAACAAAAAAAAAAACAACAACAAAAACAAAAAAACACAAGCCAAGCTGAAGTGGTAGCTCAGCTGAGAATGACTGAGCACCACGCCCTGGGCTCAGTCACCAGAACTGCATTAACCAGCCACGGAGAAAATGGTCAGGACAAAGTACTCATAATAGGAACTATGCTTTCTGTAAAAAGAAAAGAGAAAGAGAAGGAAGGATCACGGGACGACAGAGAAAACCAGCCATGGAGAACTGGTCAGGATGAAGTACCCATAAATGGAAATATGCTTCCTGTAAAAAGGGATATAAAACAGAAGTAAGCATCGAGGGAAGGCAGAGAACAGATAAAGAGGAAGTAAAGAGTAACGCAGCGGGAGGGGGTGAACAAACATACGGATGGTGAATGTATGAATTAAGGTAAGACTAGAAAAACACAAGGAGCCATCAGTGGTCCAAGACATTCACAGAACTTTAGTATCTAGAGCAGTGAGTGGCAGTGACTCAACACTAAGGCACAGGACCTCACCAAGAACTCAGTGGCAACAGCAGTGGCTGCAGGGGACACTCATCACACCTGAATCTCCCTCTCCTCGGGATGCTCTGAGGCCTGCAAGGAAATCCCTGCCGCCCGCTTTGACAAAGTCTCACTATGTAGCCTAGGCTGGCCTGGAACTGAAGATCTTCCTGCCTCAGTCTCCCGAGAGCCAGGACTTAGCAGTCCCTATTCCAAAAGCTCCATGAGAGCAGGGAGCTGTCCCAGGAGCCCCCCACTATCAACTGCACCTGGTGAGTCTAGGCCTGAGATGACTTGCTCTATATCCCCGGGAACAACATTCTTCTGAGAGGGAAATCGAGGAGCAGCCCTTGTGTGACACAGAGCAACAGAGGCCAGTGAGAGATCCAAGTGTGTCAGGGCCCACTTAAGAGAACTCCACATACCTGTACTCTCAGTCTCACTTCCTTCACCTTTATCTGTGCCCCTGAGTGTCCTCTGAAGGACCATCCTCTGTAGGACTGTCCTTTGCAAAGCCATTCTCTGTAAGACCATCGTCTGTAGGACTGGGCTGCTCTTCCGGCCTCTCTCTGGTGGTTAGGGACTCTACCCTCTCCTGTCAACAGTTCAGCTCATTTACCTAACAGTTTACCATTCTCCAAAACTGGTTCTGTTGTCTCGTTTCTTGATCCTATTAGACTCAGACTTAGACAATATAAGAATTCTGTCATTTCATTGGAGTCTCAAAGGGAGAAATGTGCATGTGTGCTCAGGGGAGCAAGAATGGCTTTAATGAAGAGATAAGCAGGTAGCACCACCTCCAAGAGGGGCATACAGCTAGAAGGTTTGAGTACAAGGCCATGCCCAGGCGCAGCTCAGCTGAACGACAAAGAAAGAAACACCCCACCACTGCTAAGCACCCCAGAGAGTACACTGTGGGGAAAAGCCATTGATTTGTCTCCAACTAGTAAAACTGGCTAGTGTTCTCAAGTGGCTTCTATATGGGTACCGGTACAGGTAATTAATTCTCTTACATTACTCATATGAGCCCCATGCTGCTAGCATCTGCAGTTTTCAAACAAAGAAAGGTATTTTTAAATTATCCAAATTTACAGAGATAATAAGTGTCGCTCAAAGACCAGAGAGACGGTACAAACACCTGCTGCCTAGGCCTGCTGGCTTGAGTCTGACCAGCAGACCAGGTGAGGTAGGACACATTTATAATCTCTGCACTCTGACATCAAGGTTGGAAGACCAGCTAGCCAGAGCACACAGCAGAACATTCACAAGAGACCTTGCCTCAGTGGGGTGGAAGATACTTCCTGAAAGTTGCAAGGTGTCCTCTGACCTCCACATGCAGACTGTGGCATGTCTTTTCTCTTTCTCTTTCTCTTTCTCTCTCTCTCTCTCTCTCTCTCTCTCTCTCTCTCTCTCTCTCCCCTCATCATAAATAAAACACTTCTTAACGGCATCAAGATTTAAACTCTACTCTTTATGATACTGAACCCACACCTCTGGGAAGTATTCATAGTGTGGCATCATGAAATATGCATTTGGGATTATGTTTAACCTTGACTATCCATCTGCATTTTCCTACACTTCCTGGTCACGTCATTCCTGGTCACGTCATTCCCTCTAATGAGCGTGTGTGTGTGTGTGTGTGTGTGTGTGTATGTGTGTGTGTGTGTATAGAGAGAGCAAGAGAGAGAGAGAGAGATCGAGCACTTCATTTTCTTATTTTCCTCATAGGACTGTTTGCTTTTGTTCCTTTGTTGCTATGCTTGCTCGTTTCCCTTCCGTTCAAGAGTCATATTCCTGGCAGGATGACCACAGTGTAGTTTTAGTGTTATTTATAGATAATGTAACTCAATCCAAATACTATCTCATGGTTGATTCTGAGTAATTTAGCAAATTAGAAGGGCCTTGGTTTCATCTCTGAAATGTAATAGATTAATGACAAAGAATAAGTAATGATTTCTTTGTATATTGTTTGAAACAAAAAAAAATGGCTTTTTATCTGTGAGTAATTTATTTGTGGTCCACGCTGGGATGAATCAGAAATAAAGCTTTCTTGGTACTCTGGTTTTAATAATTTCTTCAGTTCTTCTTTAATGTCTTATAAATATGAAACAACTTGAATCTCTTCTTGTTATGCTAACACCTCTTCCCAGAATTCACATTCTCAGATATTAATATTCTGAAGTGGTGTGGAAGGTATGTCTGACATGGGATCAATTAACCAAGGCTGCATGTTACTATTTGTTGTGGTCCTTTTCTAGGGAGACAGGAATGAAAGTTTGTTTACCTCAGTATCAACAACAGAGCAAAGAAATAATTCCACCCTCTAGCTATGAGTTTATTGTGCTTACTTACAAAAGAGCAGGGATCGAGGTTACTTTCAGGAGAATGGGTGACCCAAAAGCATCGTTGGAACTCCTTGACTGCCAGCAGCTCAACAGAGTCTTTTCTTCCAGCAACTGTCCACTACTTTTATAACCTTGGAGAGAGGCCATGGGAGGTTTGTAAGTTTTGTGTTCTTCCTGAACCTTGTGAGTTTTCCTAGCTTCCTGAATGGGAGGCCCCTTCCTTTTTTCCAGTAGCAAATGCTTCAGGGGGGGGGGGGAAGATTCAGAGAAACAAAAATAAACAAACAAACAAGAAAAACTACACAGCATCGAATCAGAGCAATGTCCCTAGGTTTCTGTCTTGGTTTCTTTTCCTGTTGCTGTGACAAAAATCCTTGGCCAAAATCAGCTTAAGGAAGAAGGGGTTTATTTCAGCTCGTAGTTCCAAGTTCCAAAGGGAAAGTCATGGCCACAGGAGCCTGAGATCCCTGGTCAAGAGACAAAGAACGAAGGCTGAGTGGTTGCTGCTCGGCCCCTTCAGTCCAGGGTCCAGTCCAGGGAATGGCACCAGCCACACATTCATGATAGCTCTTCCTCACCCCAATGAACTCAATTAAGAAAATGGGTCACTGGCGTGCTCAAAGCTCCCCCCCCCCCACGTGATCTGAGATTGGAACGTTGTTTATCATACTAAGTCAAGGTGGACAAAAGCAGAGATGATAAATGTGGAAAGAAAAGACAAAAACACACAGAACAGGAAGAAGAAAAAAAAAGAAAGAGGAAACACAAGAAACAAGGTCAAGAGAGGGTCATCTGCTTTGAGGAGGGCATCCAGGGTACTCCTGGCCACGTCAAGGATTCTCAGCAAAGTCTCGGGTCTCAGGCCAGGGGTTCACTTTTCATCTCAGTCAGAACATGGCTTCCCTATGTAAAAAAAAGCATCAGTTTCTATCCAGCCCGTTTGCCTTTTCTGTTCAAATCCAAATAATTACAGCCCCTTCTGGGTATATTCAATCTTGGAATAGAGCCGTTTACCACATCAAGTACTTTTGAAGTATATTTATTTGGTTGTTTATTATTGTATAGGTGGTGTTGGCATAATGTAGGGAGGTTCCCACTCCACTGCCCACTTGGAGAGGTCAGAGGATGACTCTATGGAGTCAGTTCTCTCCTTCTACTTTTAGGTGGGCTCTGGGAATAGAACTCAGGTCATTAGGCTTGCTCAGCAAGCGTCCTCATCCTCTGAGCCACCTCACCAGCTCCCAACAGTGTTTTGTCAATCACACTACCTACAGGCAGAGATCCTCACTTCCCAGTGCCTGGGGCTCCCCCGGCTCTTCTGTTTCTTGTACAGTCTCCATATCTTCTGCTCAAATTAAATTTACCTTCTTGTCTTTGGATACTCCGGCTTACACTATATGCCCTACACCCTGCATTAGGTTATGTGTGCATGTGCTTCATGTTGGAGAAAATCAAAATGTCACCAAAAGCCGGAGCTCTCTGGCATCATGGCTGCCTCCCCTAACCACAGCTGCCCCAGGAACCAGAGCCACACTAGCTGCCTTTGCTGAACACACCAGGGCCTGTCCTAAAATCTT
Organism: Montemys delectorum; assembly: GCA_019843815.1. NCBI lineage: Eukaryota > Metazoa > Chordata > Mammalia > Rodentia > Muridae > Montemys > Montemys delectorum. The sequence goes on from JADRCD010219941.1 coordinate 15,512, forward strand.
TGTATGTGGTCACTCATTTGATCCTAAGTCACAGGTAACTAGAGGAGGAAACGAAGGCACACAACAGTTAGCACATCCAAATACCATACATGGAGAACTCGGGAGTCAAACCGTGTTTGACTTGGGTGTATAACAACTATCCGTAGAGACAGCTGAATCCTCAACTGTGCTCATCTATTGAGATAATTAAACTGGAAAAGACAATACTGAGGCCTCCAGACTCCGAGATCTATTCCTGTACTACTCCTAAGTCTCTTTTCTGCACGAGAGGGCACAGCAGCAGATGTTTTAGTATAGGTCCCTGTGTGTAAAGCATGGATGGACCATACATGTCCATTTGTTATCCAGAGGCATCTCTTATATTTATCTCTTTTTTGTCCAGTTGCCAGCCAGGGCTCTTTTTAGCTTCTCTGAGATGGGTTAGGGAAAAGGCTGAGCAGGATTTCAGAGCACACCTTCAAGTCCAAGCAATAGCTAACGTTCTGAAGGCTCCTGGTAAGCTAGGCTTTTTCTGTGATGTCTTTTGGCACTGCAGGAATGAAACACACCGGGTATTAACCATTTCCTTAGAGATTCTAAAAGTTCGCCATATAAAAGCACTTGGAATAGCTTTTGAATGCCAAGTATTTAAAGTCCTGAAACATAATGACTTATTAATAAAGCTCCCCATGGTTCATAAATCAATGTTACTAACAAATCCTATTTAATCAGGGACTATAATCTGATTAACTGGAATAAAGCAGGCATCTAAGATCGCCAGCAATTTGCTGAGCTTGCACTACACGGTGTATGTGAAATGTACAACCATGCCCATACCCTCCCTGGGGCATTGCTGGCTTCTTGACTCACCGACAATTGTCAACAACCCCCACCAGGGGCCCTGTTTGTTCTGATGGGTAGCTGGTTTCTTTGCCTTCTGTGTCCTGATGTCACGAAGTCACTCAGCCTCCTCTGAGCCCCGTGAGGCCATACTCGCAGGCAGGGACAGTGAGGAGGAATGGAGGGTCAGGACCACCTCCTCGTAAGCCACCATGGGGGTGGTCTCTGATCTTGGGATATAGTACGGGAGGATCCTCCAAGTCCTTGGCAAGTGGCTTGCAGGCCAGGAGGCCTCTGACTGTCTCCTCAGGCCCTGTGTCTGCTGATCACCTTTCCTGGGGAGTGTTTTGACACACACACAAACCAACCAACCAAACCAACCACAACCCTCCCCAAATTCAAGGTCTCTTCCTCTCTGACTTTGGTATTTGTTTTTTACCCCTCAGGTAGCCTGGACCGCTGCACTGGTATCTCTGCTCTCCCTTGCTTCTCATTGGTCTTCTTCTCCAGAACAGGGCCTGGTAGGGTCAGTGAGGAGGAGACTGGGTGTTCTGTTCTTTCTGGTGCCTGTCCCCTCTGATTCTTTTTCAGAATCCAGGCCAGATCCCACCTTTAGGGCTCGTTCTCTGACAGAGTGGCCCAAGGCATGTTTGTTCCTGAACTCTGATCATTTTTCAGTCAGTGAGCCAGCTGTTGAGCATGCGGGCATTCTTTACAACCCATCCCAGGGCTGAGGAGACAGGTATTGAAAGCACGGGAGCATCCAGTCTTGGCAAGGAGGATACAGTCCACTGGGGCTGCACAGCAGGTGCTAAATTAGACGCAAGACAAAGACGTGGTGGCAGAAAAGTCCTTCATGCTGGTCAGAGGTCAGGGTAAGAAACACCAGGAAATGACCATGATGTGAGCCTCCGACCCCAGCAAAGCATCATGGGAGGACTTGGGCATGTTCTACTTTCACTTCCTTGAGCTACAACATTCAATTGGAAATACTTTGATTTGGATTTTTTTTTAATAAACTCTCATAAAACATGGCTCCTTTTTTACTCTTGCTTCTGATTTTATTATATGTGTGTGTGTGTGTGTGTGTGTGTGTGTGTGTGTGTGTGTGTATTGGTTTTTTTTCGAGACAGGGTTTTTCTGTGTAGCTCTGGCTGTCCTGGAACTCACTCTGTAGACCAGGCTAGTCTCGAACTCAGAAATCTGCCTGTCTCTACCTCTCAAGTGCTGGGATTAAAGGCGTGCGCCACCACTGCCTGTTGCTTCTGATTTTAAAGTGAGGCATTGTCTTAAAAACAAACAAAGGAAAAAAAAAACAAGGACTGAGGTACAGCTCAGTGATAAAGTTTGGCTAACACATGAGCCTAGGTTCCATTTTCATCAGAAAGAGAGAGAGAGAGAGAGAGAGAGAGAGAGAGAGAGAG
>JADRCD010219941.1:17854-41438 GCA_019843815.1 Montemys delectorum
AGAGAGAGAGAGAGAGAGAGAGAGAGAGAGAGAGAGAGGAAGCAGGCCTTCACAATCATCATCACCAACCCCTTGCGTGGCCAACCCTTGAGACCTAGAACCTAGCATTCCTAAACACTGCCACCATGTGGCCAGTCATATGAAGACTGAACAAGAGGAGGCCCTGAAGGAGACTCATTAGAGAACAGTGACAGCCATCTTCCATTTTTACATCCCTTACAGACAATGCCAGCTACCGTGAACACAACAAATCCCTGTGTTTTGAGAGCAAACTCCTGAAGCAAAACTATCAGAGGGAACCCACCTACAGACCGCACACGTGGCATTTCTTGGGAGGGCAGCTTTAGGGGGGGCTATTAAAACCACTTCTGGTCTCCCCGAAACTTCAGAGAGCACCAGAGGAGAGGTGCTCTCCTCCAGCCCAGATTTGTAGCACTATGAGTGGAGAAAAATTCTGGGAACGACATCGATCTCTGGAAGTTTCCATAGTGCGGCCCGTGCCTTCCAGAATCAGCACAAACACATAGCTGTAGCTGGGGGGGCTAACAGCTTGCCTCTTGATGGAGTCACAAACTGTCACCCAGGTAGACTCTTATAATTGAGCCTGGGCAACTGAGCATGAAGAGGCTTGGCTCCACGCTCAACTAGAATGCTGAACCTAGAATGCTGCAACTGGATAGGTAAGGTACTCATCCAGGCCATTGTGTTGCCCATCAGGGCTGTCGTGGTCTGGTTTACATAACTCATCAATCCAGACTCTCTTACGTCTGTGATAGAGTCAGGTTTCTTTGCTGCAGGTCATTTGTCCCGCTTACATAAATGGAAAAAGAATTGATCAGACCTGTATTTGCTTGGTCAATGCTGCAGCTTGTCACATAAAGGAGTGAGCACATGACTCAAGTTGCAGGTTTGCTAGATTAACTGTCGAGGAACAAGAGAAAGAGTCCATGCCAACATCTTTGATGGTGATGATAATCACAGAATTATTTTCCATTGCATCCTGGTTTTTCGACATTGCCCACATACTGGGAGGAACGGATTATTTAGTTGGGAACTTGAGATTCAACTTAAATTAAGTAGACTAGAGAGAATGGTTATATATTTTAATTTAAAGTATGTTTATTTTCCGATAGCTTTTAGTAAAATTAAATAGGGAGGATAAAAAGAAAACCTATTGGAGTCTCTGATCTAACAGAATTCTGCTAAGAGCCAAGCCTATGACTGGAAGTCCAGCATTTATTTGATTAAATACACATTTGTTGAGTCCCTTTAGGGACATTGCACAGATATGAAAATGGTTATAAGTTACATGAGTATCTTCATGCAGCATGAGTATCTTCATGCAGCTCAGTTTCATGTGTTGTAGATCATACGTCAGTTATTTGCTACAGCTGCGGAAAGAAATTATTCCAAGCCTGTTAGTCAAGAGGGCATTGTGGGAAGAAGAGATCTGAAATGATCCTCCAAGGACTCAAAGTACCCTGAGAAATTAAGACAGGGATGTCAGCGGAGACTGTAGAGTAGATGAACATACCTGCCTTACCTAGGGTTACTAGTGCTGTGATGAAACACTAGGACCAAAAGCAACTTGGGAACTGACCAAGCCAGCTCAGTGAGTCAACAAGGTCTCAGGGGAAGGAAGGAGGACTGACAAAGAAGATAAACAACTGGACAAAATGATAACATGACTCCGGCCAGCGCTGAGGCTGAGGCAGCTTTATTTCTCTCCAGCCTGCTTTTATATCATCCTAGGTCCATCCAAAAGGAAAAAAAAAAAAAAAACCATGGTCAGTTCTTAGACCAAAGACAAAGTAATCAAGTGAAGTAGTAAACAAGGAGATCACACAAGATCGTAACCAAGCAGAGCAGTAAGCAAAAGGATCCCACAAGGTAATAATTACGTAAAGTAGTAAGCAAAGCCCCATGGTCACTGTTTCCAATATTCTTATTTGAGTCTACTTCCTTGTCCGAGCCCAATGACAAATGCTAAATTCCTAGAAGTGGCACCAAAAGCTCTCAATAGGGAAGGAAAAGGTTTATTTGGTTTACATGTCCCAAGTCACAATCCACCACAGGATGTCAGGGCAGGAACCTGGAGGCAGGAGCTGATGCAGAGGCCACGGAGGAGTGCTGCTTACTGGCTTGCTCTTCACGGCTTGCTCAGTCTGCGTTCTTTTAGAACCCAGGACCATCAGCCCAGGCAAGACACTCAATGAGCTGAATCTTCCCACATCAACAGTAATTAAGAAAACGCCCTACAGGCTTGCCCAGGGCCCTTTCTTAAAGCCTCCTCTCAGTGACTATAGCTTGTACTGAGTTGACAGAAAAGTAGACAGTACAGTACCTTTAACAAAGCAAGAAAGTACTTTTAGAGAAAGACATACGGTTCAGAGCAGCTGGAATAAGGAAGTCCTGGAGGTAAAGCTTTTGGGTGATGTTATAAAAACCTACGGAAGCCAGTACCTGCGCCAGAATTTGGTCAGAATCTATAGGCCTGAAACAGGTGAAATACCAGAGGGGCTGTAATAGCAGATTAAAAATAAGGTCATTGGAACACTAATGGGGAAATTGCAAGGCCACCTCGAGATTAAAACCATCAGGAAAATGTTATCGCCCACAGAATCAGACAAGTTCTGGGAGTCTCCAGAGAGTTAGATCCCTCATAAGTATTGTCCAGTGAAAGAGACCTGTTCCACCAAAGCTAGATAGAACTACAAGGGACAGCAGAGGAACCAAGCCACACAGTCTGTGTTGGACCAGAAGGTAAACCCTGGCTCCTGCCTTCTATCTTCCAGTCTCTCACCAGGACATGGGCAACACAGTAGGAACTAACTGGCAAGGGAGCCTTAGAAATGTAATTTGTAAGCGAAGGGCAGGTAGCTGCAGGGCCAGGCTTCACACAGCATAACAGGAGCTTGGAGAGAGGGCCACAGGAAGGCTCCTTAATTGGTTATGTTCATTGTATAAGAGCTAGATATTCATATGCTGGTCCCTAAAGCATTTACAGGTTTACCTATGTGGCCAAAGGACTCTGAAGAAGTTATTGAGATAGGGAACTTCTGCTGTATTCGTTGTTAAGACTGGCCTAATGATATAACGGCGCTCCTTACAAGAGGGGCCGAGAAAGGAGTAGTAGTCAAGAGACAAGAGGATGGTGTGATTACCAAAGCAGAGGCCAGCCAGAATAGTGCGCTCTAAAGATAAGAAGGAGCCACAAGCCAGGATCACAGGTAGTCCCACGAACTGGGGAAGAAATGTATACTTTCCCACAAAGTGAGAAGGAGCTGGCCTTGCAGCAGCTTGACTTTAGACCGTGGAAAAACAATCTTAACACTTGGAGCTTCCAGGACTGTAAGCGGGTAAAAGCGTGCAGTGTGATGCCATCGAGTCTGTGGAGATTTTATGCCATCGAGTCTGTGGAGATTTGTTACCGTAACAATGGAAAACTGGTACAGTGTATCGGGCTGAATGAGCCTGATGAATAAATTATGCTGACTTCATTTGCATTCTTTCCCGGATACACAAAAGGTAGGTTGTCCCACAGCCTCCTGGAGACCGGGTTGCCAGGGCTGTGCAGGCAGGGGGCTGTGTTACTAACTCCTTACCACCCGGATCCACACAGGTGCAGGAGCACCGCTGCCTGTGGCTGCTACTTCTTCGAAGCTTCTAACACTCACATCCAAGACTATCAGAAAATCTCTCCATCTTTTTCTCCTCTTCCCCACCTCCTTTCTCTCTCCTTTCTCCCCTCCTCCACTCCACATTCCGTTTCTCAGTCCTCCCTTCTTTTTCTCCTTCTTCTCTCCTCTCCCCTCAATTCAACCTCCTTGTCTCTCTCCCTCCCATGGAGGAGACCTCCCAGCCTGTGAAGCCTCCCCCTGCTCCTGGGCCTCAAGCCTTGAGTCTTCCGTCTGGAAGGGCAGTGTTTATTTATCTTGTGCAGCTCCGCCTGTGTAGGCTCTTCCTGAGGTAACCCACAGCTTGTCTGAAAGAATGTGGGGGAAGCCAGGTAGGAGAGGGTACTGTGGCTTCCCTGGCAGAGCTCTGGTCTCCAGGAAGGGCTCTGATGTTTTGCCAAGGCCTAGTTGCCCAAGGATTATTTACACTCAAGAAATAAATGCTCAAGGGATGGGTGGCTGGGGATGGTGGTGGGGGTCGTCAAAGCCAGTAGGAATGAAGATTCTGTGATGGTTTCAGAAGTATTGCAAACACATGCAACGGAATGCTTCTTTCTCCACGCTTCCCATCAGTGTCTGATTGCTAGGCTCCATGGCTGAGCACTTCCTGGACGCCGTACTTTATTCTGGATGCTTCCTAATCCCCTTGCTTTACAATTCACTGCATCTCTTTTACACAGGGAGTCACAGAACACCTGAGCTCCGACGCTGACTACAGCTCGCACCTTGTGAAGTGGAGCCACGGTCCACAGCACATCTCTACAGCCCTAGCTCAGGGCTGCTTTCTGCTCACTATAATGCTCTGCTCTTTAAATTCTAATTTGATGTCACTTTTCCATAACACATCATAGAGAGCCATATCCTCCCAACATCACTTGTAAAAATTTTAGCCCAGGGAGCGGTTCCCACTTGGCACTTTTGATACTTGAGGCAGGATGGTTGAGGCAGGCTGCAGGCTGTCCTATGGATGAAGGATTATTTCTCAGCATACCTAGCTGCTACCCACTTGGTGCCAGCAACAGTTTCCCCAAATTGTGGCAATCCAATCTGTCTCCAGATCCTGCAACTGTCCCCCGGGGGAGGAAAGAGCGGAAGCCTCCCTCTTCCTTTAGAATTTCACCTATGGCCTGTGTTGTGGTTATAAAAAGATAGAGGAATATTAAGATATGTTCTATGGGGTTGTGGTGAGGTATGGGGAAAGGGGATGTCTTGGTGGGCCCATGCTAAGGCATCCCTTCCCCCTGAGGGACCAGCTACAGGATAGTATAGCATAGAAGAGAGTTTATTCAGGGTATGGGGAGGGGAGTTAAGAAAGTAGCAGCGGCAGAGAAAGGTAGAGAAAAGGAGAGAGTAGATAAGTAGAGGCCAGTCATGGCCAGATGGAGAGAGATGGGAAGGGAATGAGGAGAGAGTGGGAGCAAGAGGGGAAGAGGCAAGCCGGGCAGTGGTGGCACACACCTTTAATCCCAGCACTTGGTAGGCGGAGACAGGTGGATTTCTAAGTTCAAGGCCAGCCTAGTCTACAGAGTGAGTTCCAGGACAGCCAGGGCCACACAGAGAAACCTTGTCTTGACAAAACCAGAAAAGAGAGAGAGAGAGAGAGAGAGAGAGAGAGAGAGAGAGAGAGAGAGAGAGAGAGAGAGAGAGGCAGAGACAGAGAAGAGGAGGGGCCAAGCAGCCCCTTATATAGTGGGCCAGGGCCCACCTGGCTATTGCCAGGTAACTGTGAGGAGGAGCATACCTGGCAGTTGCCAGGTAACTGTTGGGGGTGTAATCCAAACAGAATACCAACAGCTTAACCTTTCCAGGACCCATGGTATCTCCTTTAATCTCAACTTCCATAGGTCAGGGTGTAAAAATTAACTCTGGCTCAGCAGGTGAGGTGACTGAAGCCAAGCCTGGTGACCTGACTTCAGTCCCTGGAACCCACCCAGTAGGTTGTTCCTGTCGGTTACCCTCTGGCTTCCAACCTGAGTGCCACATTCATGAGCATCCATACGAATAGACACAAACTCAGTCCAGCAATCAGTAAGTGAATATTAAAAACAAAGAAATTTAACTCTGAAAATACGTGTTTCCGTATTCATGGATACCAAACAGACATCAGTGGAATTCCTTTTGTGAGCTTGGGGCTAAAATGTCCAAAAGGCAACTTGTCCACTGGACCTCCCTCCCTCCACTACAGCCAGACCACTTATGACAGCAGTTCTCAACCTTCCTAACCCTGCGACCCTTTAATACAGTTCCTCATGTTCTGGTGACCCCCCCACACACACACACACCATAAGAGTATTTTCATTGCTTCTTCATAGCCGTAATTTTTGCTACTGTTATGAGTTGTAATTGTAAATATTTTGGGAGATAGAAGTTTGCCAACAGGGCTGTGACCCACAGGTTGAGAATCTCTGATTTGCGAGAGGGTGCCCAGAACAACACATAGTCTCCTGCGGACTTTCTGGAATGGGAATTGTTTGGGAAGTTATCTGGGTGGATTTTGGGGGTGGCTATATCAACACTAGCCTTTAGCCTGCTGATAACAGGAAAACAAAGAACTTAAAGGTGAAAAGTGGGCAACAACTATAAAACAATGCACAGAAAAAGGAGAAATAACCAATCAAAACCATCTGGTTGCTTCTATGGGTGACAGCTGGGGTTCTGTGAGTGCTTGCTTAGAAGGTCTACAGAGGACGCGTCGTAGGTTTGGCCTTTACTTAGGAGTTGGAATGCTTGAGTGTTTATCCACAGTACCATGACTCAGTGGCCCAGGATGACTCTTGGGATTTTTTTTTTTTTTTTTTAAGATTTATTTATTTATTCTATGTAAGTACACTGTCGCTGTCTTCAGACACCCCAGAAGAGGGCATCGGATCTCATTAGGGATGGTTGTGAGCCACCATGTGGTTGCTGGGATTTGAACTCAGGACCTTCAGAAGAGCAGTCAGTGCTCTTAACCGCTGAGCCATCTCTCCAGCCCCTGACTCTTGGGATTGTTAACTCTGTGGCAGCACCTCAGGTCTGCTGCTTGTGTGCCCTCATTCTGAGAAGCCGGCCTCCAGCATACTCAGGCAGAGCGGTTCTGGATGTCTTTGTATAAGAAATTCCCTAGAAGCTTTACTGACCCAAGTAGCAACATGTTTATCACGGCCCAGTACTGTGGGGCAGGGACCTGACTGAGGCACACAGGGTGGCTCTGCTCAGGGTCTATCCCGGGTTTCATGTGGCCTTGGACTAGGACTTTAGGCTTTGGCCTTGATAGGGAGAGTCACTCAGGATTCCGTTCCTCACAGGCTAAAACCCCCAAGAACTTCAGATCTTTACTGTTTGTTGGTCAGAGGCCCGTTCAGTTTGTAGCTCTATGCATTCTCAGTAGGGATGCTTGAGACATGGCTGTTGGCTTCTCTGGGATGCAACTTACACTCAGACTGTCTCGTCACTCTCATGCATCTTCTTCACATGCTGGAAACTCCAATCATTGGGAACGAGCTGATAAATCCATGCCGTACCAGGAAGTAGGGCTGCGCTGGGCCAAGGAACAGGAACCATTCTCACATCTGTCTCAGGAGTGTGAGTACTGCCTTTGCCCACCAAAGCTATGGGGACCCCTGAACTGAGCCAAGATTGTGACTCTGGGGCACTGGGACACCCTGTGTTCTCATACTGTCATACTGTCCCTGGAGGACAGGAGACATTGTGCTTCTTCTCAGAGGCACTTGGAATATGATATCTCTAAAAACCCAACAGTACTGAAAATAGGGACATCATGTGGTCTGGGGAGTTTGGGAAGAGTGCTTTGTTTTCTCAGCAAGCCTGAAGATCACCTGAACTGAGTGACAGCCTGACTTAGCCGCACTAAGTCAGTGCTCACGTGCAGCCCATCCACAGAGCACTGCTTTCCCAAGAAGCACAGGCAGATCTGATCCCTCCCGTGCTCTCCGTGCTCCCCTGCTCCTCCTCTGAGCCAGGTTCAGATTGCAGCTGTCACCTTCTCAATGTGCCCTCTCCCACTGTCTGTCCTCCCAGCCCTCTGTTCCCAGCATGGCAGCCACAGTCTAATTTTTTTTTTTTTAATAAATCACACCAATCGTATGATGATTCTCTACTGAAATGTCTCCACTGCTCAAATGATAAAAGCAAGGCTGGGGTGGAAATGGGTTTCTGCTCTGTCGCCTCACTTCTTCCAGATCTTCTGTTCTTTCTGCTGTACTGCCTCTCTTCATCTCTTGACTGAGCCAGGAATGTTCTCAGTTGATGGCCTTGTACTTCCTGTCTCTGCCTCAGTAGGTACCCTGCGGATATGAACATGGCCTATGTGATAGTTAATCTTGGCCTGCAACTGGGAGACATGGCTGTGAGTGGGCTTGAAAGTACATCTCCAGGAAGGGTTAACTGAGGAGGGAAGACCTTCCCTAGAGTGGGCAGCACTTTCTGGAAGATTCCCAGAATACAAAGAAGTCTTTGGGTTTTAAAGTTCTGTTGCTTTTGCCTGCTCACCTGTACTCCTTGCTAGTGAATGCATCTGCCTTATCACTACTGCTGCTGCTGCTGCTGCTGTTGCTGCTGTCCTTCACTGGCATCAGAACCTAGCTTCTTTAGCCTTCAGTGTAGACTAAAGAAAGACCATCAGCTCGACAGGAACCCACCAGGCATTCAGCACCAGATTGGGACTGTGGCATGCAGGCCATGGACTGAGTACCTAATCCACATTGTATTAACCAGTCTAAAAACCCCCTTTGCACTGTATATTCATCTTGTGTTCTTCTAGAGGACTCTGACTAATTCAGCTCACTACTTTAAGCCTTGGCTTTGCTTTGTCATCAAGCCCTTTCTTGAGAATCCCATTTGGAATTCTGACATCATCTCCAACCTCATTTGAAATTTTTTTTTCTCCAAAGCTCTCATCATTTTGAATATATTCTACTCACTATAAGCTCCCCCTACTTCCAAGACTAGGGATTTGTAACTATAGTGTTTACTACTTAGTGTCTATGATCTAAAGCTCTTCCTGACACATGTAGGTACTCAATAATTGCTTGATGAATTAATGAATGAATGAATTCCCTAGCTAATCTCAACCATGTAAGTACAGTAGCCACATCCTTCTTTGAAAAGATGTTGGCAATCTTAAAAAACCTCAAAGCTAGAAGGCACATTGCCCCAGGATCTGTGCCCTTTGGTCCTCAGAACTTGTAGTAGTGTCTCATTTCTCTAGTGATCCATGAATCCCACACCAGGCTTACTTTCCTACTATCTGCCCTGGCCCTGTCATGGATGTGGCCTCCGGGTTAAAGATGTGGAGTCCAAAATGGCAGCCTCTCCAAGTCCCCTGTCTATCAAGGGTCCCTCAAGATTCCAGGCATTTCTATCTTCCCTGAGCTTGTCATGAACCCCAAGGGAGGAGAATCCCCCAACTCTCAGAGCAAACCCTTTCTGTTGGCAGAGAATGCCAGTTGCTTCCTATGTCCTCAACCTCAGGGGGAGCCTAATGTCAGCACATGAGCTTCCGCCCCTTAGTCCCATCCATCACCATGACTTCAGCAATGACTTCTGGGTCACCATTCTGGTTCAATCAGAATCTGGAGATGGAGGAAAAAGCAAAGAAACATGAGGAGGAAGGTGATGAAGTTGAAAGAAGGGGACTGGCTCTCCCTTTTTCAGGGACTTCATCAATTTTGCCTCCAGGGTTCAGAGAATTAACACATGAACTAACTAAATGAAGTGTGATGTGTCTATGCAGTACAATATCACTAGGCCATACAGCGACACCACACAAACCACAGCTATGTGCACTATCATGGACAATTTTGAAAGCATGTCAGGTAAAGACCATAGGACTTATGATTCCACTGACAACAAATGTCCTGAAATCTGTTAGTGTTGGAGAAGCAGAGAGTGACTCTTAGTGCATGTGAGGCTCTTTGGGATGTTGAAAAGATTCGGCCTTTTGAGCTGGGAATGTAGGTCAGTGGTAAAGCATCTTGCCTAACATCTGGGGGAGGAGGGCTGGGTTCAACCTCAGTACCACAAAAAGGAGAGGAAAGGAGAAGGGGTGAGAGGGAAGGGGAAGCAGGGGGAGAGGAGGAAAAACAGGAAGACAGAGGGAGAGGGGAGGAGAAGGAGAAGCAGGGAAGGGGAGGAAAAACAGGAGAGCGAGGGAGGGGAGGGGAGAGGCGGGAAGAAGAGGAAAAGAAAAGAGGGGGAGGGAGAGGAAGGTTCATTTGATTGTCATGATGGTCAAATAGCCAAGAATATACTAAAACCGCTAAATGCCACATTTTAAATAGGTTGCTTATATGACTGAAAGGAGTAACTAAAGCTTGGGACCTGTGCTGGCCGGGTAGAAGAATTATAAGTCTGAAAATCCAGCACAAGCTTGCCCATATAGGCCTGGGAATGAGCAAGCAAGCTGTTGAACATTCTGGGAACTAGCAGGCCAAGAAGAGATAGATAAGACATGTCTGGGTGGGCTCAGGCAAGCAGGGACCTGTCTGGGCAAGATGACCCAAGTGAATGATGAGGTATGGTTGGAGGCCAGCCAGATGCCCTGCTGCCTCAATACCACCCTTAGGAATTTCCCTATGCTCTGATCCTCACGTATTCTAGCTGGATTTGAATTAGCCAATCATCTATAGGCTATGCTAATTCCTTTGTTCCCCCAGACCTCTTTCCTATAAAAACCCCTAACCCCTGAGCCTCGAGGTCGATCTCTCTGTCTCCTGCGTGAGATATGGGTCCACCCGGAGCTCCGATATTAAAACTACCTCGTGTGTTTACATCAAGATGGTCTCTCGTGCTTCCATGGGTGCACGTTCTCCTAGGACTTGAGCGAGGGTCTCCCTCTGGGGGTCTTTCATGACAAATGAACTGTATTTTAATAAAAGAGAAGTCACAGCCCACTCTAGAGGAGTGGTAGAGGGGCAGATAGAAGTTGGAGGTTGCTTGATCTTTAGCGGCCCTGAGTTCTCACATGACGCTTTCAAATTCAAGTCATTGCTAATTCCTTTTCGTAAGCACCCCCAGACTGTGTAAGCTTCACATTCAGGGTAATCCAGCCATGCCTAGATGAGCATGCATTACCAGTAGCCGTTTTGTTTTTTGAGTCAGGGTTCTCTGTAGCCCTGTAGACCAGGCTGGCCTCGAACTCAGAGATCCACCTGCCTCTGCCTTCGGCGTGCTGGGATTAAAGGTGTGCCCTTTAATCATCTGCTTGAGATATTTTTAAGGGCTGGTGTTTCTCCCCTGAGCACCACTTGGTCTCCGAGGAAAATGGAGTCACGGAGAAGTCTTGGGACTTGAGAAGTCTTCTCACATTAGCCTCCAATGAAAGGGCATGTGACTACGTGCAAAACTTGATCAGGGACTGGGCTCTAACAATTTAGAAGCCCGCTGTACTGGCTAGTTTTGTGTGTCAACTTGACACAGGCTGGAGTTATCACAGAGAAGTGAGCTTCAGTTGGGGAAATGCCTCCATGAGATCCAGCTGTGGGGCATTTTCTCAATTAGTGATCAAAGGGGTAGTGCCATCCCTGGGCTGGAAGTCTTGGGTTCTATAAGAGAGCAGGCTGAGCAAGCCAGGAGAAGCAAGCCAGTAAGGAACATCCCTCCATGGCCTCTGCATCAGCTCCTGCTTCCTGACCTGCTTGAGTTCCAGTCCTGACTTCCTTATGATAAACAGCAATGTGGAAGTAAGCCAAATAAACCCTTTCCTCCCCAACTTGCTTCATGGTCATGATGTTTGTGCAGGAATAGAAACCCTAACTAAGACACCCACCTAGGCTTGAGAGAGAGAAAGGGGTTGGGGGAGGCACAATAATCACTCCAGGAGACTGCTCAGCGGCTCTCTGGGGGCCCAGCCAGAAACCCTACTAGACTATTGATTGGTTTCCATCTGTGGCTTGACTTCAAGCCTCTTGGACTCATGTTTGTCTCTCCTATTTAAGGAACAAAAATGGCAGCAACTTCCCAGCATGTGAAGGGTGGTGGCTCCAGTCCCCACTGAAGGAGGCATCTGAGGAGGATGAACTAGACTCATCCTGACACAGTTCTGAGCACAGAGTCAAACAGGCACAAAGGGAGCAGAGCCCTGCAGACCTGTCCCTGCTGCAAGGGCTCCTGGGCAGGTGCCCATCAAAGGTCTGGGCCCACGCACCTGCCTGGAATGTAGAAAGACCTCCAGCCTCAGTGACAAGTCGCTCAGACCCTGGGTATCGGGAGGGGTCTCTTCCTAGACCCCAAGAAAGATTCGAGGAGACAGAGTGCAGGACACCTGTGCATTTGCCCTCCAGGAGAGAGAACTTCTCTGGAAATTAGGGCTGCTTCCCCCACCCCCTTTCGCCTGGAGGACTTTGAGTTAGGAATTGGATCTGCTACTAAAACCCAGCCTCGGGGAAGATAAAGGAAATGCCTTCCTTTTCCACTGAGAAAGAACTTTCCTGGTGGCTTGTCAAGAGGTGTCCTTCTGAAGTCACTAAGAGCCATCATTCTGGCTCCAGGCTTCTGCCTGTGTCAGACCCTGCAGGGGATCAGCTGCCGGTGCAAATCATATTTGTGTTTGAGGTTCACTTCTTCAATCAAAACTATTAAATGTCATGCCTTTGCTTTTAGGACTTAATGCCTGGGGACTCCACCCCACTAATGTGTGCTTTCAAATTCTTAAATGCCAAAACAATCCATAGACTTCAGCAGTAATGTTACACACAGTGAGAAAGGATGTGCAGCACAGGCAATGTGCAGCTGGACCGACCCCCACTGTTTACGGCTTCTGAACCCTAGCAGGCTTCTTCCACTCCCTAGGGAGAAGCCAGTCATTACCCATGAGACTCCTGGTTATAAATACCACTTGAGGAGTCTCTCCTGAGGGAAGAAAAGAGATAGCTTCATCCAGAACTTCCCAGCTCTGGGCAAGGGTCTGCCTTTTATCAGCCTTGAAACTTTTCACATGGGTCTAGACAGGTAGAGCTGGCTTCTAGTTTTGTGTAGGAGCCATGGAAGCTCAGAGAAGTTGAGAAACTTGCTCAAACCCACCCAGCTGTTATGTGAGAGAAAGAGATTTTCCTGCAGGTCCGATTAGGTTAAAGGCCAGCCTGGTCTACACAGTGAGTTCTAGGCCAGCCAGGTCGAGGCCTCCCTCAACCCATTCCCCTGCAAAGAGTGAGTTAGTTCTAACAGGAGTGGGCTAGTTCCCACAGGCATATAGAAAAGAGCTAGCCTGGCCCCTCCCTCTGTTATTTCCTATGTCATTCTGTGGTCTCTCTCAAGCCTTTGATGCTGTCTGTCCTGAGGTAGTCAGTATCAGTGCCACACTCGCTGAACTCCTCAAGACTTCTATGTTGATTTTTAAACCCATGATGTCCTTCAAACTAAATTCATTATAAACTGGTGCAGTTTAATACTCAGAAGCATTTTTTAAAGTCTTATTTTCTTCATGAACTACTACAGCCTCAGGGATTGATACACAAAACAGATGGACTAAGATATAGTATATCTCACTTTATTTCATGCAGCATACAAGTTAATGGATTTCATTTTAACATTTTCATACATGTATATCATTGTACTTTGCTCATGTTAAGCCAGCCTCAATCAGTGCTTCGTTTTATAAGAGCTGCTGCGGTCATGGTGTCTCTTCACAGCAATAGAACAATGACTAGGACAGAACTCGAGATATTTTTTGTTGTTGTTCCTTCATCCTGTTCTCTTGTGCTCCAACATCTCTTCAGACCATTTACTCCTCCACCAAAGCCCATCTATTGTCATGGTGACACACCATTTCTGAGGGTTCTGGCCTCTGTATTCTCCTCTTACAGGGCTCACTCCAAATACTATGGCATCTTTTTTAGATTTTATTTTACTTTTTAACTGTGTAACTGTTTGTTTGTGTGTGTGTGTGTGTGTGCGCGCACGCGCGCACACACACACCGGTGCCTATAGAGACCAAGAGGAGCCATGAGATCCCCTGAAGCTGTAGTTACAGGTGTTTGTGAGCCACTGAATACCAGTGTTAGAAATCAAACTCAGGACTTCTGCAAGAGTATAGGCTCAAACGCCTAGCCATCTCTCCAGCCTGATGACTCTGTTTTCAACATGAATCTGGGAAAATAGATGTACCTGTCGAGTAGCATTGTCTGCCCCCACCCCAACCCTGAGTGCACGTGTGTGTGTGTGTGTGTGTGTGTGTGTGTGTGTACATGTGTTTGTGGCCAGTGGTTAACATCAGAGCTTTCCTACACTGCTCTCCACTCTGTCTACTGAGGCAGAGTCCCTCTCTGAAGCCAAAGCTCATAGATTCAGCCAGTCTAGCCATAGTTTACCCTGGGACCCTAGCTCTACCCCTGAGCACTTGGGTAACAGACTACCATGCCCACCTGGTTTTTTTATGGGCAAGAAGAGGACCCCAGCTCTACTCCCCCGCTGCAGCCCTGCCCACTGTGCTTACTGATAGTCATGCTTCCTCCTCGCCCTCATGCTTCATTTGGACCCTGCTACTGCTGTCTACACAGGGAAAATGGTCTTGTTTATTGTCTGTCCATTCCACTAGAGCATAAACTTTAAGAAGGAGGAGGATTTCATCCAGCGGTATCCCCTTAGCTTCCGGGAGCATCTGAGACACACTATGACTTCAGTAAATGCCTGCTGGGCGAGTGAAACAGAAACTTTATGATTCCTAAAGAAGGTAATTCCAGCAGTATTACTGTGCCTTCAAATTCAACTTCAGCATAATGAAGAGTTTTAAAAACAAATATTTCCTAGATCCATACAAAATGTTCTTACTAAAGATGGGAGGTTCTTCTTCATAGCACCCACTGGGTGTAGATGTTTAATGACTATTTGTCAGCAAACTGAACACATAAACATGTATACGTAAGACTTTCTCTCAAACTCAAGCTCTGTTTGAAAAAGAATGTGAGGCCATCTCAGAATGAAGACAGAGTAAGCCACCCGGGAAAAGGCAATGGTTGCCCCAGACTGAGAACATGGAGTATGGTCCCTCCAGAAGAAAAGATTCTTGCAGGGAAAAGTACCCAAATCTTTCAGAATTGAGGATATAAATCCTGCTGGTAAAGAGAAAAGCATGGGGCTGGGGTGAGGCTGGATGGGCGAGCGCCTGCCTAGTGTGCACGAGGGGAAGGAGGGTGCAGAGAAGGCAGAAGATGTTCAAAAGCTGGTCTAATGGGAACTGTATAGTTAGATGCTGCTGCACAGTAAGGCGGCTGCAGGAGATCAGAGAAAGACACGCAGTCTAACACGAAGCTTCTACAATGCTTCTACAACAGAAAGTTGCCCAAAGGAACGCTTCCTTTAATTGACAGGTCATCTGTGTAGAACTGCTAAAGAAGGCAATGACACCATCAGCCAGGGGACTTGGGGAAGCAATGGCGGCTCTATGAGAGGAAATAACGTCACTTAGCACGTTTCAGCACTTGTGATCATTTTCAAGTATACACAAAACTATTGTGGAAAATAGAATAGTGAACCCCCAGCTACCATTGCTCAAGTACAATTAGCACTCAGTCTTGTTCCTTCAGGAATCTCCTATTTCTCCATCTGCCAGTGAGTGAGGTATTCTGAGGCCAATCCCAGATGTCACATCATGCCATCTTTTTTATCCTCTCTCTCTCCTTTTCTCTCTCCATCTCTTCCTCTCCTCCCTTTCCCCCTACATTCTGTATATGAAAAATATAGAATATTTGTCTTTTTGAGACTGCCTTATTTTACTTACAAGATAATACAGATGAACAGATAATGAAACTGTGATATATATCACAGCATATATATATATCACAGTACACATATATGTATGTATATATACATCTCACAGTATATATATATCACAGTGCATTATGTACATATATAGATACACATATATGTGTATATATATGCATACATACACACATACAAACACACATACATATATATACACATATATATACATACATATATATATATATATATATATGTATAAAATGCATCCAGAAAGAATGAAGTCATTTGTAGGAAAATAGGTGGAACTGTGTATTATCTTGTGTGTATGTGAGTGTACCACAGTGCATTTGTGGAGGTCAACCTGTAAGAGTTGGTTCTCTCCTTCTGTCATGTGAGTCTCAGGATTGGGCTCCCTGGTCCTCTGCTTGGGAACAGGCACCTAATTTTAGCTTTTTGAGGCATGCTGGTACCGGTGGCTATACCATTTTATATCACAACATTTCAACATGTCTCTTAAGTTTAGGTTCATAGCTCACTTTAAAAATTAACTGCGGGTAGTTTATTTTTATTTTAATGTGTTTTTATTGAAACAGAATGCCTGTTGTTGGGCCAGTTCTCCTTATTTGCTCAAGGCCACCTGGCCGCAGAGCAAGAAGACCAAGCCCGGGCTCTGGGGGAAGGCTGGTTTCCAGCTGGGTCAGAGTGTGATCCTGGGCCTCGCTCTGAACTCTTCAAATCTAATCTGTTAGGAAGAGGACAAAAACAGCCTTGTGGGGTTTTGTACAAGGAGGAAATGAGTTCATGCTTACATTCACCCAGAGAAGCAATGAGCACACACCAGAACCTACTAATTTCTGTTATTATTGGAAAGTTGTGGGTGAGGCATCAAAACAGGATTAATTTAAGAGTTGGGATTTTCTAAGATACCTGAGGGCTCTGCTTCAAGCCAGTCACTAAAACTGCCAGGCACGTTTTGATGGTTGGTGTTGAGTGTGTACAAATCTTGGATGGCCCTGAAACAGCCAACAAGAGCGATCTGCCTTGGCTTCTGTCAGGCACGTCATTTAAAAGCATGTGACTTTTTGTTAAGATGCAAATTTGGGCGCCTTGGACAGCAGCATCATTAAAAATAAGCTAAATCCGAGTTTAAAGCCTCACTCATGGCTGATGGCTGATGTAGAGGAATAGAATAGAGGCCTGGGACTGTCTTGGAGATTACTCGAACTGTAATTATTCATTTCTGCAGAGACAAAACAATACAGACCAAGGAGTACCTGACTGAGCACCAGTCGAAAGCACTGAGAATAGGAAAAGGTGGAGAGGAAAGACCAAGGTCTCATAAAAGGAACAGAAAGGGAATCTAAAAGAAAACAGATTAAGTCTAAAGGGATAACAGAAACTAAAATAAATACTGCCTGGGACAGAAAAGCACAGGGAGAGATACTGCTGACCAAACCCTAAGGCGGTGATGGATGCCTGAGCATGTGCTAGAGAGGGAGGCAATGGTCTCCCATCCCTCCCTGGGCATCCTCCCCACCCCTTCCCCTGGCATAGCATGAAAGCTGTAGGGGGACAGCTGCCCAGTTGACTTTTATTCTTCCTCATTGCATCCAGGAGTTGAGTGTGTCCGACGGTAGGCCTGCCATTCCCACGGTCTCTCAGCACCGGAAGCTCAGCACCGGAAGCTCAGCACACACCGTTCCCTCTCAAGAAATACCCATGATTCCATGGCATCTCATTGGTTCTGGATCATTAGAGGCACCAGCAGAGACACCAGCTGTGGAAAGCCATACTTGCTATCTCCAGCCTGACCCGGGAGCCTACAGGGCAGTGTCAACCGCTGTCCAATCACCCACTCCTCCTCATATCTCCACTTTGCAGCCTTGCCTAAGTCCCTGCTGTATTTGCAGCCTCTGGCACAATCGCTCATCAGGGAGCATTCCATCAGATGCCAAGGAGCACATAGTATTTTGGAAAAGCCCAAAGGCTAATAAATCCTACCTCTGCTCTGGCTGAAAAAAATAATGTTAGTTTTCCGTAAAACAATCCTTAGCAGATCTGGAACTTAATGCTACATTTTTATATTTAAAAAAAAAAAAATCACCATAGGCATCAACCTGGTTGTCCATCAGCAGATGACTGGAAAATGAAAATGTGGTTTATAGGAAAAACATGAAATATTTCTCAGCTCTAAAGAAAAAAAAAATGGCCAGGCGGTGGTGGCACACGCCTTTAATTCCAGCACTTGGGAGGCAGAGGCAGGCGGATTTTTGAGTTTGAGGCCAGCCTGGTCTACAGAGTGAGTTCTAGGACAGCCAGGGCTACACAGAGTAAACCCTGGCTCGGAAAAACCAAAAAAGAAAAGAAAAAAAAATGAAGTTTGAAAATGTGCAGGACAGACTTAGAATGTATAATAAGGTGAAAGCACATAATCTCAGGAGGGAGCACCTGTGTTCTCTCCTGATTCTACTCTAGAGAGTAAGAAAGAGCTCTCATACGACAATATAGGTATCTATGGAAGCATACGTGTATATCTATGCATAGTATAACAGAAGAGGGCTAAAGAAGGGGGTGAGGAAGTTATGGACGAGGACGTAAAACTCATTATTTTTCTATTTCTAATTCTGTCTTGGGTTTTGGGGTTTGGGTGGTAGATGAGTGCAGAACGTGCATTTGATACTGAGTATGTAAAATTGGACATGACCCTGCATAGCTTCCATTCTGAATGCCTGTTCTAACTGAAGGCCACTGAGTTGTACCGACACTTGGGTCTCGTGATTTTGGTGGGAAACCTTTCTAAGTTTCTTAATAATAAAACTTACACAATGACAAATTTTTCATCAGGAAAAAAAATGTAAAGATATGAGATTTCCACACCAGAAGATACATGGAAGGATGAATGTCCTTTCTGTGCATCAGTCACAAATGTACTTACACCAACAGCCCCAGGCCCTGCTAAAACTCTAACTCTGCATCTTGAGCACTTAACTGGAGCCATGGTCGTGTACCCGCCTAAGGTGATATGCTTCAGCTTGCTTCTCTTCCTTCTCACCCTGACTCCCATCCCCATCCCCACTCAGCCCCACCCCACCCTACTCTCATCCCCACCCTACCCCCACCCCCATCCTCATCCTAATCCTATCCTCAAACACCTCCCCCTCTCCCTCCTCATCCTTTGCCTTGTCTTAAGACAGGGTCTTGCTATATAGCCCAGGCTAGCCTCAAACTCTTAATCCTCCTACCTGGGTCTACCAAGTGCTGGGATAACAGACATAGGACACTATACCCAGTGAAAAGGAAGATTCTTCACACACACACACACACACACACACACACACACACACGCACTCACTCACTCACACTTGAGGGATTAGAACAGACATTGAACAGACTCTCATTTGTTGGACATTTAAGCTTACCCTGTGTCTTGCCCATGTGCCGAGTGACTATTAAGAGTAGTGACAAGCTGCACGGATAGGAAGAGCCCAGGAGACCAGGCACGGGTAGTCAATGTTGTGAGTGGGCCTCAGCAGCCTTCAGCAGTAACAGACCCTGTTAGACTAGTCCAGAGGGTGCTAGGCCCACCTCTTAGCATGCTCCCCTGTGGTCCCTTCCTGACAGTGCTGTTCCTCATGAAGTAGAAACCAAAGAGACAAGGTTTAGGGACCTGGGCCCCTGGGATACTCTGCTCAAACAGCAGAATCTGCTTGCAAGATCCTCCTTAAGAATGTACCTCCAAGGGCCAGAGCTAGCTCGGTATGTGGGGTGGTGTACACCCCTCAGCCTTTGGCCTTTTTTCACAGGATGAAAGAACATCAGGAGGCTGAGAGTGAGTGGAAGCAGAGTAAGTGTGGGCTCCCTCCACCTCTGCCTCACAGGCTTCAAACCCAGCGCTCCTTGCCATTCAGGACGGGGAAAGAAGGACACAGTATGGTAGAGTAGGCCTGGAGTGTGAGGAGCTGCCCCATACCAGGTGGGCTGCAGCGGTCTCCAGTTAAACAGAAATGCTCTCACGGAACACAGTAGCAGAGAGACAAGGCCCCTCTCTGTGTAGGACAGAAAGAGAGGAAAACAAGACTACTCTGTAATCATGAGCCATCACAGACCTAAACCAGGACATTAGTCACACTACAGCAAGTACCAATTTCCCTTTCCTGGCTGACTCAAGTGACCACTGCATCTTTCCCGACTGCGGCAGGAGCCCTGCTTTGCAAAGACTTGCCACTGCCTCCTGCCACTGTCCACTGAACTCAGAGGACAATGAGGCCTCCTTGAACTTGCACAAAGTCACCTGGCACCTGCCCAAACCCTCAGACAGGTCCTTTATAACTCTCTGTAATGGAATGTCCCACAGTCATGAAAAGGTGTGGTCTTTATCACTACACCTGGTCAGTGCACGCACTTGCGACTGTCAACACTGTGCTCAGTAGGTGTGCTTCAGGCGGTCTCACCCAGTGTCAAGGTGGGAGGCCAGGACAGAGCGTGCTCAACAGTGTCCAGGCTTGCTTTACAATGTTTAAACACTTAAGTTTGCACTTCAGGTGGACTCCCACGGCCCCTACAAGGTAACAGCCGGTGTGTGTCAAAGGCAAGGCTTAACCTTGTCTCTGTGCCAGTAGAGACCAGACGTTTCTGGGAAAAGACCACTGCAGAAAGACGTGTAGGGAAGTGGTAAGAACTAGGTGAAACTGGACCAGGTGCCAAGGCAGACCAATCCGGACCAGTAATCCAGGGTCCTAGAGAAGCTTTTGCAAGGTCAAGTACAATATGGTAATGACTGCAGCTCCTAGTTACATGCCCATTTGGAGGTGGCCATGGAGAACAGCAGACAGTCTACATGAGAAGGAGCTTGTCAGGAGGTTGTGGCCACTGTGGGATGGGAGCTGAGTGTCCTAGGTTACCAGTACGGAAGCCCCCCCAGCTTACAGAGGCAATGCCAGCTAAATGTCAGCAGACTCCGCCCCACCCCCCCATCCCCTGACCCAGTGGCCCTCAACTTGTGCTGATTCTCAACTTCTACCACCAAGAGATATTTGGCAATATCTAGACACGTTTCGGTAGCTGTAGCACGAGTGGAATCGTGCTGCTGGCTTCGTGGAGGAAGTCAAGGTTGCTGCTGTTCCATATCCCATAATGCCTAGGGCAGCCCTACATCAGAGGATGTTTGGGCCCAAAGCTGGTGGTGCTAAAGTTGAGATCCTAGCCTAGGCACTCACTAGGATGTGGTACAGGCAGCCTGTGCCCACCAACATATGTGTGACCTGTTTGTGCCTTAGGAAGGTGACCTTGGAAGACAGTCTTCAGAAACTCAGACATGGAAATCCCGTGTTAAGTGATGTCACACATCTCCATTAAGGTTATTGTAGCTGGACTTGAATAGATCCTTCCTTTGGTTGCCTTGGAAACAATGAATTAGGGAAAGCAGTCCAGTAGTCTGGGTCATGTGGAATGAAAAGAAAGAAACTTTTGAAAATATCACACTAAAGAATTTCAGGAATGAGAATAAATTATTCAAGGTGCTTATGAATTCAATTTAAGAAGCACATGCTAATCAGAAACTGCGTTTGGGGGCCAAGGGCAAGAGAATGGACCCTCAGCCCTTCCTGTTTTGTTTGGTAGCTCAAAAAGACCCTGCTTGCAGCTCAAATGAGCAGCTCACAGCTCAGGCCCCAGGTCCTCCTAGGCCAAGTTATTACAAAGAGATAAAAGATCTTGTGTATTTATCTCAGCTCAACAGGATCTGGTTATACAGGCTGCTCTCCCTGGCTTGCTCTCTCTGCCATACACAACATCTGCTTATGTTAAAATGTAATCAACAGAGACTCACAAAAGCTTTCTTGTCTGTTGAAGTGTAACGGAGACCACAGGCTTCGCCCCCCAAATTCAACTGGGCTTACGTGTTCTCCAGCAGACAATTAACTCCCCAATTAAAGTCGGATCTGGGAAACAAGGCCACAGAGTCCTCTGACATGCCGTAGTCAGGGACAAATGGACGCAGAGTCACAGGCAAAGAACACCGAGTTCCAGGACAGTCAAATATAGAAGCTCTCTGGGCCAAGAAATTCAAGGAACCTCCAGAATGATTTATTTTACAATTCAGACAAGTTTTAAGATAAAGGTTTTTAAACTCATTTATTTTTAGGTAAGCCTTCCTCCTTTCACAAAGAAATATTCTCTAGCTAATGACCATAAGAAGAGGTCAGACTTTACAGGATCAACAATGTCGAGCAAACCAGAGAGCGGTTCCTAAGTACACTCTCCAAGGTGGGTGCTGGGGCCCAGCTGAGAGTCACTGTTGAAAACAGGTTTCTTAGCAATGATTGGGACTCAGCTCTTCATTGGAAATGAGACCTCAGCTCCCAGACTTGAGAAATCAGTGTGGGGTGATGTTGAAGAGATGCTGGTCCCCAGGCATTGTGTGGGCTCTTCAGAGATAGCTCATCAGTCATGCAAATTTATGCAAATCCAGAGACAGAGTATCCTTTAAGCCCTGGAGGTAATTGTGAGCAAGACAACACAGTTTCTATAGCCACAGAGAAATGATCCTCCTTGGGGATGCATTCTAAGCATGTTTTCCTAAGCGTGGTTAGTATTTGGAAGGAGTTTACAATCAGCCTGTGGGTGTGGGTGTGAGTGTGGTGTGCTGGCCCAGTCTCACCCATCTTTCTGTAGTGATCTCTCATTTTGGCAGCTCAAATCACTCCTAGCATCAGGCTTGGTGACCCAAACCTGTAATTGCAGCTACTCTGCAAGCTGAGACAAGAGAGTCTCAAGTTCAAAGCCAGCCTGGACCACTGAGCAAATTAAAGGGTAAGCAACTTGGTGAGACTCTATGTTAAAATAAAAAGCAACAGTGCTGGGGGGTGTAGCTCTTGCAGCAGGTGCAAGCCAAGGTACAATCATCATAGTACTGTAAAATAATAATAGTAATGATAATAATAATAATAAAAATAATACTTTTTAAATTAAGAAATGGGAGCTGAGAGGTGGCAGGCATATCAGTTGAGAGCATTTGTTGCTACTGTGGAAGACCCAGTTTGGTTCCCAGTACTGACATGAGGCATCATATGATGACCTGCAACTCCAGTTCCAGGGAATATGAGGCCCTCTGGCCTCTGAGGGTGGCTATACACGTGAGATGCACATAACCCATTGAGGCACACATGTAAACACATAACTAAAAACCAAGCCAATCCTTTTAAAACAAAATAAGAAATAGAATAGAATAAAGTAACTTTCTGATTCTTCTACCTCCACCTTTCCAGAGATGGAGTGAGAGGTGTGCACCACACTCTAATTTTATTTTTAGGTGGCGTTAGGGATAGAACCGAGGGCTTGAAGAATGCTAGCCAGACACTCTATCAACTGAACGACCTCTCCAGTACTACTATAGCATTCTGAAAAGTCTTACACTTAATGGTCACTAACTTGGGCTATGCTTATGTGCAGTGGCAAAGTTTTAACTTCATTTTTACAACGTTAAATAAACATGACCCCTCCTCTTTTCCCATTGGGGTCCTAGACTGGAGGCGGTAGCCATCCCAAGGGTGAGTCCTCCTCTGATTGCCTGTGGGGAACCTGATGAATGCTTACCAACAGTGGACTTCAGGGTCCTCATGCACAAACGAGGCTAGGGAACTGTAGCCTTGCCGGCCACCATGAGAATTCTCCAAGAATTTTGGTTCTGGGGTCTGGAAGATCACGTGGTCTCACTCTTCACTTAAGGCAAGAAAAATCTAAGAGGTTGAAAGACACCGTGACAGAAAGTGATGTCTCAGAATCCAAAGTTTACCCCTGTGTCCATTGCTCATGCATGGAATGAAAAGCTGTTGGCAAACAGGTCAAAGATACCATCTGTGTGTTGGTCTCTTTGTAGGCTCTTTCTTTCTTTGCTGTAGCCTGAGAGTCATTAGCTCAAAATTACCAGCGCTAAATTCTGATTTCCGCTTTTCTAGTTACTTTTAAAATACCTCAAGCAAGCAGGTTTGTAGTATTTAGATTCCACTCCTTTCACATTTCACCTCTAAAAGCTGCACCCAGGATCCACTGCCCATTGACAAAGACACCACCTCGAAATGACAAATTCTAAGCTGCTACTACCTCCCTTGTGGTTCTCTGATCCAGAGACAATCTCCAGGCCTCTGAAGGCAGCGGTGGGCTAGAGACCCAAAGCCCTTCCTCAAGCTCTGCCCCCATCCCACTGTCCC
>JADRCD010219942.1:0-15216 GCA_019843815.1 Montemys delectorum
TCTAAGTAGCCAATTTTTTATAAACACCTTTTGTCATATTCAAGAAATTACTTTTAAATTTGCTGAGTTTAATTTTAATTAGAAATTGATGCTGAATTTTGTAAAAATACCTTTTCTGTATGTACTGATATAAACACATGGTTTCTCTCTTTTAATGCGTTAATGTGACAGATTAGTACAATGTCTTAATTAATGTTGCACTCTGATGCTGTGGTCTGGATTATTTCCTTTCCAAAACTCATGGTGCCAGTGTTAACATCCTGCCTTGGGAGGTGGGCTTTTAATGCCTGGTTAAGCTATAAGAGCTCCACCCGGGCAGATGGGCCCAGTACTTCCACATCTGGTGAGACAAGAAGAAGATCCTTTCTATGCACATATGTTGCCTTTCAATTGGACTTCTCAGACTCCAGAAATGTGAGCCAATAATTTTTTTTCTTTATAACTTCTGGGTCCCATGTATTTTGTCATATTAACACAAATTGACTAGCATGAGAATAGATTACAAGGCTGTTAGAATAAAATTGATTCTCTTTATTTATTGACTATCAAGATAATGAACTGCCTATCATTCTTAAACAGTGATTTTAAAAAATCATTAATTCAAACACAATTATGAATTATTTACAAATTTCAAGACATTGTAGTTTTTGTCCCATTGGAGCTCAAATAGTCAATATTTGATCAGTTGCAGCCTCTCCATGGAGCCTGCTGAATCCTTTTGATGTTACTTCATCACTCAAAGTATGCTTTTGTCTGATATGACAAGATGTCTCAGTTCATCTTGTAAATTTTCTTCCCTAAACCAGAAATCAGTCAATTACCCCAAAAGTCTCAATTGTGTCTGGCAGTGGTATTCATTGTAACAAAATTGGTTGTTGTTACCACATCTTTCCAGGTACTTGCTGGTAACTCCAGATTCCAATACAAACTTTTTTCACTTGTTTTTATCTCTTCCCCCACCCTTACCCCTACAAATCTTAGGGATAATGAATAAAGTATCTATGCTCATTTATTTGCTTCATCCTGCAACTCACATATAATAGTTGCTAGGCAGTACTAAAATTTTAACATACTTCCCCTGTTCTAGCATGACTACTTAAACCTGTAGCATACCTCCATTGTCAGGACACACATGTGCATTTCATTCATTAGTTGTGTTTTACATGTAACCTTGGTGACCATCCACCATTTATACTTGCTGGTGGCTTGCATAGTCATTCAGGTTGTATGACCTTTGTTTTCTAGTGGATTCTTTCAGAGGGCTGCAGGAGAGCAGTCCTCTCTATGGTGTACATATTGAACACAGCAGCTTTATGTATCTTGTCTACTGAGATGTAAGTTTAGTTGGGTATAAAATTCCTGGTTGTGGTTTCCTTGAAAATCTTAAAAGGTGTTCCTTTTATTTTCCTCTTGCCCTACTCTGACTTTACTTCCTTTAGAAGCCACTTACCGTTTTTGCATAGCTACCTGAGATGTGTGTTTTCTTTCTTTAAACTAAGTAATAAACAAGCATGTCTTGGTGTTTGTTGGTTGTATTCGTATTCTGAGGTTCACAGTAGTCCCTTTCAATATATAATCTTAACTCCCTTTTTAAAGTTCAAGTTTATTTTTATCGTTTGTTCTCTTGGCGATATTGGTTTTCCTCTACCATAACTCGTAGTTGAGTCCCTTTGTGTCATCATTATCCTTTTCTTGGGGGGTTGAGGGGGCAAAGTTTGCTATGTAGCCCAAGTTGGCCTTAGAGCTTGCTATGCTCCTGCTTACCCTCCCAAGTGCTAGGATACAGTCGTGTGTGACCATGCTCTACATATCTCCATTTTTAAACTGAGAAAACTGATAGTAATCAGGAAGATTATTTAAATCATTCAAAGCCCCATAGCTGGTAGGGGTAGGACAGAACACAGCTCTGCCAAACTCTAAATCCCTAAATCTTGGCTTCACAACCTTGCCATTTGGTCCGAGTCTGGCACAGAGTCCTTCCATGCTTACAGTCTGTGTTGCTTCACACAGTCTCTCTCATGTGCCTGACACCTTGTTTCTCCTTGGACCAGCGGCCCTGGCATTACTTGGGGGCATATAGAAAAAGAGTGCCAATTGAGCCTACAATACCAGTAAACTTCTCTGCCTGTGAGAAAGCATTAACAGGAGAAAAAGAAGGTAGCTTAGGCTGTGGTTCTCAATTTACTTCATATTAGATTCCCTTGAAAGTATATAAAATCCCAGTTGCCAGACCAGAACCACTACCAATTACATCAGAGCGTCTGGGAGCGGCTTCAAGTGTTCCCAGGCACAGACAAGTTCGCTAACCCCTGTGTAAGGGCCCTGCTCCCTCCTGGTGCTGGTTCCTTAGAACCCAAGATTTGGCCTTGATAACAAGTTCCTTAACTGCAGGGTTGTTTGCTGGCTGCTGGAGGAAGCATTTCTAAAATGAAACGAAGCTGCCCTGACATCCTTCAACAAGATCAGTAAGAACAATAGGGAATGGAGGCGAACCCTCCTGGTGTGTTAACTCTGAGCTAAAATAATGGAGGAAGGAGTGTTGCAGGCTCCAGAGAGGCCTTCAGCTACCCAGTATCCAGCCACTCCCTGGAGCCCCAGGGCAACAGCTCCTGCAGTCTCAGCTTCCTCCTCCAGTGCCCTCATCATCCATCTATGGTTTCTTTCCCTGCCTAGCCTTGTCTTGCTTCTCCTGGCTTCCCCTGTCTGGGCTTCCTTGGTTCTCTGGTTACTTAGTTAAATTTGGACTAAATTGAATCTTCAGTCTTAGCCATAAAACTAAGGAACTCAAGCCAGGAGACGAAAGAGGCTATGGTGACGAATGCCTAGGAGAAGCGACGTGACAGAACTTGATCGGCTTTGCACCCAGACTCCATTCATGACAGGCAGCATTTGGTCTGGCGATTGCAATGTGGCAGGATTTAGCATGCTCTGCTCTCACTCCAGCTTATAATTTACATACTTTTCTCTCTGGTAAGACCTGAGCAGCTATCATCAGCAGTTTGTGAGGGACTTACCCCAAATGAGACAGGTCTATGTCGGGTTCAGGAACAGCCAAGAGCTCCTTCCTTCCCCTGGCCTGCGGGGTAGACTTCCCCTGGCCTGCGGGGTAGAGTGGAGAGGCTTGTCTCGAAGCAAAGACTGGGTCAGCACTGTTCTGTGAGGGGTGCCAAATCTAAGGTATCCCTACTCCTCCTTGCTTTAGCTGACTGCACCTGAGATTGTGGGACACGTACCCAGAATTCCACAGGGTCAAAGGTAACCTCTATTACTGAGCAACCTAGTCCATTTCTTCTAGGTTTACCAGAAAAAAAAGCTGAGAGCTGAAACTGTCCAGTGGGAAGGCGACCAAATAGAGGCTGATCCCACATTTTTCTTTGGTGTTTTTGTTTTGTTTTGTTTTTGTTTTTGCAGTTTATTTGGTATATGGTAAATACCTTGCTCAAATGTAGAATATAAGCTGTTTATACTCGGAAGTTTCTGCCCCCAACAAACAAATTCTGCAGACCCTAGCTTGCTCCCAGCTTCAAATTATAGGCGCCCCAAAACTTGGAAATTTTCACACAGCCCAAAGTCCTCTCTACAGAGAGTGTCAGGAGGAGTGATTCCTAATTATTCTCTAAAGGACCGCAGAGGGAAGGCTTCGGTTCCCAAAGGAAGTGTTTTAGCAACTTCCTGAGACCACTGTAGTCAGCAAATGATCAAGTACCCACAATGCAGGCCGCTCAGCCTCTGGGGAGAGGTCTCCGGTTGCCTGTGACTGGCCAAAACAGGTTTGCCCTCCCCCCCCTCCCCCCGCCTGCCCCCACCCCAGTTCAATCCCCTTCCCCCACCGTGCCCCCACCTACTTCCACCTCCCTTGTGGCTGCTATTTAATTGTTGGGTCTTGAAGATGAAATAAGAGAAATATCCTGGCCCATAAGTAAGTAATTAGCCTAATGAAAACTCACTTTAGGGGTAGCTAATTAGCCAATAGAGGACAAGCAGCTTTGGAGGGAAGTCCCTGAAGACTATGAAACCCACTGGGTACAGACAGACTGTCTATGAAACTGGAGGCACAGCAAGGCCACAGAGGCCCTGCAGCTTTAAGCATCCAATTAATTAGGTGAACTTATCTGAGGCCTCTAGGATCCAGGCCTTAAGCCAACTGCCTTATATGTCCCACAGCTAAGATCCTTGCTCTCATGCTCTGTTTCTCAGTGTGGTCTCCAGGAAGCCACACCAGCGTCACCTAGAAACCCAGGCTGCTGAGTCAGAATGTCTGGTAGAGGATCCCACGGGCTGTGTTTAACAAGCTGTCCACATGATTCTGGTAGAGGCTCATGTTAGAAGGCCGCTGCTTTAACAAGGTCATGCCTTTGGCCCCTTTAGGTGAGGATCCACCAGACGTAAGGGGGCAAAGCAGACAAGGTGTCAGTTAAACTCAGCTGACCATGGCCTCGAGACCTGATAGTTACACAACCCAATTCCTAGGTTTCCTTGGCTCTAAGCTGGGATTGATACAACCTCTTCTTCAGGCAGTTCATGAGTGTTTGGCGTTTCAAAATTTGTCTTACCAGGCCAGGTGTCACGGGTCTGGAGAATACAGCTACTTAAGGGGTTGAAGAGAATCACAAGTTCAAAGCTAGCCCAGAGTATGGGGTAAAGTCAAAGCAAGCTTGGGAAACTTAATGAGGCTCTGTCTCAAAAGAACTAGAAAAAGGCCGAAGGGACCCTCTTCCTAAAGCATCCAATCAATTAGATGAACTTCTCTGGGAGTGTCAATCAGTGGTAGAGGGAAGAAAGCTTGCTTGGCCCTGGAGTCAATTTTTAGTACTGCCAAAAAAAACTTCCCCAAACAAAAACAAAACAAAACAAAACAACAACAACCACACACACACACACACACACACACACACACACACACACACACACACGGTTGCCTCTTCCTTACCCCAATCTACCTAAAAGAAAGTCTATAAAACCTAACATTTCCCTGGGACAAAAATCTCAAGATAGCAGACAGCCACATCCATGGATGCAATGCTGCGCTTAATGCGTTTTTAATTAACTTTTTAAAATGTTTCTGGGGCTGGGGAATTCAGCTTAGCCTCTGAGTCCTGAGGATAAGGATTTGTTGTTTTTAAGGGCAGAAATATGTTTTCCAATGCTGACTTTTATCCAAATAGTTTCAAAGATTAGATTAAAACTCTCTAAAAGTGAAACTTAGCTTCATGCACTTAGGCTTGGAAGGGGGTGGGGTGAGTCTTATGTTTGTTTTCTTTTTTTTTTTTTTAAAGAGAGGAAGAACATCATGTGATACTTTTGTTTTAAGTTTGTAATTCAGGATTAAATCTAACAAAAAGAGCCTTTACTTGAGCATTTACCTTACCTTGAAATGGAGAACATTTTTCATTCAGTTTATCTCTGCCATAAAAATAGACATCTTTAACAAAAATTTTAGAAAATACAGGGAAATGTGAAGAAATATAAACCCTATCCTCTCACTCCAAGAAAACTGTTATTTTAATTATTTCTTTGTACCATTTTTCTCCTCATGCATATAATGTTAATATGCACATAGATGTGAAAATTAGTAGCCATGCTGCTGTGATCCCCCACATTTTATTTAGATTCCCAAATTGGCAATGCCACACATGCACCACGCAGACGTAGAGAGCTCACAGATGGTGTAAAATGCTTTGCTAAGAACGAGACTCTGCAGAAGGCAGAGTCAGTTCACAACTGCCTGGTGACTGAAGAGAAAGCAAACACTGTTGGGGGTTTCACTTGTGGCCAGAGGTGACACTGGCCCGAGACATCCTGTACATAGGTAGGCCTCTCCCTCAGGAACTAGGTGAACCTGTGAGAAATGTACAGTCAGATATCAAAACCAGACTTCTCTTCTTCTGTCATGGACATGGCACAGTTTTAAATCTGTCTCCTTGATTTTTTTTTTTTCATTGCCCAATCTGTGTAAGGGGAAAAGCTTAACCAAAAGCCTGAAGGTGGTGCCTTGTGGCTATGCTAGTGGTTTTTAGTTTTTTTTTTTTTCTTTTTGGAGTTTTTAAATATTTTCTTTATTTACATTTCAAATGTTATCTATCCCCTTTCCTAGTTTCCCCTCCAAAAACCCTTTATCCCATCATCTCGCTGCTTCTATGAGGGTGTTCCCTCCATCTGCCCACCCACTCTTGCCTCCTGGCCCTGGCATTCCCCTACACAAGACCAAGGGCTTCTCTTCCCATTGATGTCCAACAAGGCCATCCTCTGCTACATATGCAGTTGGAGCCACGGGTTGCTCCATGTGTACTCTTTGGTTGGTGGTTTAGTCCCTGGGAGCTCTGCGGGGTCTGATTGGTTGATATTATTGTTCTTTCTATGGGGTTGCAAACCCCTTCAGCTCCTTCAGTCCTTTCTCTAACTCCTCCATTGGGGACTCTGCGCTCAGTCCAATGGTTGGCTGTGAGCATCCACTTATGTATTTGTCAGGCTCTGGCAGAACCTCTCAGGAGGCTCCTGTCAGCAAGCACTTCTTGGCATTCACAATAGTGTCTGGGTTTGGTGTCTATATGTGGGGTGGATCCTCAGGTGGGGCAGTCTCTGGATGGCCTTTCCTTCAGTTTCTGCTCCACACTTTATCTCCATATTTGTTCCTGTGAGTGTTTTGTTCCCCTTCTAAGAAGGTCTGAAGTATCCATACTTTTGTCTTCCTTCTTCTTGAGTTTCAGGTGGTCTGTGAATGGTATCTTGGGTATTCTGAGGTTTTTGCCTAATACCTACTTATCAGTGAGTGCATAACATGTGTGTTCTTCTGTGATTGGGTTACCTCACTCAGAATGATATTTTCTAGTTCCATCCATTTGCTTAAGAATTTCATGAATTCATTGTTTTAATAGCTGAGTAGTACTCCATTGTGTAAATGTATCACATTTTCTAGATCCATTGTTCTGTTGAAAGACATCTGGGTTCTTCCCAGCTTCTGGCTACTATAAATAAGGCTGCTATGAACATAGTGGAGCATGTGTCCTTGTTATATGTTGGAACATCTTCTGAGTATATGCCCAGGAGTGGTATAACTGGGTCCTGAGGTAATACTATGTCCAATTTTCTGAGGAAACACCAGACTGATTTGCAGAGTGGTTGTACCAACTTGCATTCCCACCAGCAATGGAGGAATGTTCTTCTTTCTCTACATCCTCGAAAGCATCTGCTGTCACCTGAGTTTTTGATCTTAGCCATTCTGACTGGTGTGAGGTAGAATCTCAGGGTTGTTTTGATTTGCATTTCCCTGATGACTAAGGATGTTAGTTTATATTGGATATTAGCCCTCTATCAGATGTAGGGTTGGTATAGATCTTTTCCCAATCTATCAGTTGCCATTTTGTCCTATTGACAGTGCTTTGCGATTTTATAAGGTCCCATTTGTCAATTCTTGATCTTAGAGCATAAGCCATTGGTGTTCTGTTCAGGAAATTCTTACAGTTTTAAATCTGTCTTTAATTTTTTTCATTGCCCAATCTGTGTAAGAGGAAAAGCTTAAACCAAAAGCCTCACTGTGAAGCTTTTGACACTGGCGCCTGTGGCTATGCCAGTGTTTCTTATAACTGAACGTTGATTTACTTATATTCTGGAAGAAAAGAAATGTGTGGATTAAGAATACCATTGAGGTTTGATTTTGTTTTTCTCATAAAACAACCAAAAGGTCAAAACAACACATTCTGAAAGCTAGCTTGCCTTGAAGACGGAGAGTTCGTATGTATGTCCAGTGTAGTGCAAAATGCAGCTGACTATAGAACGTGCAAGTCGTGTAGCCACTGTGCTTTTAAATAGCCATCCAAAAGCTCCCAGGTGCCTCTAATCCTACAGCTGGAGTCCCTGCCATGTGACAATAAAAGATAGGCCAGCCTCATACATGGCTCTGAAGCAACCACTTGGCTAGTTTTTCCATCTGTATGCAAGAATGTTCCAACGCCTTTAATGACCAAAGATGATCCTCTGTCATCATCTTGTGCATCTAAGTTATAAAAATACATACCCGACTTTGAAGAAAGGTCCTGATCCACTGATGTCAAGTGTGGGTCAGACTGTGGAAAACTGGCATGGATCCAAAAAGGAATGAAGCCTGCTTATGTTATCACTTTGTATTTTGAACAGAGATTCTCACTATGCAATTTTCTATTTGGAGATCTAATTAAGGCATGAAGAGTGATTGACTTTAGATGCAGATCACTGTCAGTCACCACCAGGGTTAGGGTAGGGGGAACACTTTCTAGTGAGCCACACAAGGGAAAAACATTTGGTTTCAGAATGAAGCCCTGAGAAATGGTCTCCATACGTAGAGGGGGAGGACGCAAACAGCTTAGCATGTCTCACACCAAGGTAAATGAGCACGTTTAAAGAGAAGCGGTGTGTAGACATGTGAGTCTCATTTTCCCCTTTTGTGGAAAGCTTATCATCTCTGATAAATCAAATGGGTATGCTTTCTTTTTTTTTTAACTTTATTTTTTTATTAGATATTTTCTTTATTTACATGTTATACAATATCTCCTTTCCCAGTTTCCCCTCCAAAAAACAAAACAAAACAAAAAAACCCCAAAAAACAACAAGAGCAAACCCCTGTTCCCTCCCCCCTCTCCACTCCCCCTGTTCACCACCCTATCCTCTCCTGCTTACTGCCCTGGCATTCCCCTACACTGGGGCATAGAACCTTCACAGGGCCAAGGTCCATTCCTCCCATTGATGACCAACTTGGCCATCCTCTACTATACATATGCTGCTGGAGCCATTAATCCCACCATGTGTATGTACTCTATGGTTGGTGATTTAGTCCCTGGAAGCTTTGAGGGTACTCGTTAGTTCATATTGTTGTTCATCCTAAGGGGCTGCAAAACCTTCAGCTCCTTGGGTCCTTTCTCTAGCTCCTTCATTGGGGACCCTGTGCTCAGTTCAATGGATGGCTGTGAGCCTCTACTTCTGTATTAGTCGGGTACTGTCAGAGCTTCTCAGGAGACAGCTATATCAGGCTGGATTGTCCTTCCTTCAGTCTCTGCTCCATAGTTAGTCTCTGCAACTCCTTCCATGGGTATTTTGTTCCCCCTTTTAAGAAGGAATGAAGTATCCACATTTTGGTCTTCCTTCTTCTTTAGTTTCTTGTGGTTTGTGGATTGTACTTTGTGTATTCCAATCTTCTGGGCTAATATCCACCTATCAGAGAATGCATACCATGCGTGTTCTTTTGTTCTTTTGTGGGCTACCTCACTCAGGATGATATTCTCCAGATCCATCATCCATTTCCCTAAGAATTTCATAAATTGATTTGTTTTTAATAGCTGAGTAGTACTCCATTGTGTAGATGTACCACATTTTCTGTATCCATTCCTCTGTTGAGGGACATCTGGGTTGTTTCCAGCTTCTGACTATTATAAATAAGGCTGCTATGAACATAGTGGAGCGTGTGTCCTTATTACATGTTGGAGCATCTTCTGGGATCTTGTACAAGCTTGCCATGTGGGTATGCTTTCTAAAACGAAGTGTGGAGACTGGAGAATACAGTGTCACAGCTTCCAATAGGTGGTGATGGTGGTGGTGGTGGTGAGCTACAGACCGGAGAACCACAACATGCGCTGGGATCTTTATAACTATCTTACATAACAAGTTTTGTGTTCGTATTTGTGAGAGGCGAGGCAGTCCTCTGTACTGGAGAAGATTGGGGAATTATTTTTATTTTTAGAGAATCAAAAATGCCTAGATATAAATTCAGGGGAACCTGCTAGTACTAAACTATTGACCGTGACGATAATTATAACTATAGCCCTGAATTCCTGAACACCACTCCGTGTCACAGGCCTGGCTGAGTAACTCCCCCAGATCCTCCGTGGTGCTCCCAATGCCACCAAGAGAAGAGAATTGTCACTCCCTTAAACAGTGGCAAGATTTACCCATGTTCATACATCCTACTAGAAGCCGTTTAAAACTGATGGCTAGCCCCCCTTCCGCCTCGGATTCTCCCCTTCCGCCTCGGATTCTCAATAGCTATTCTTTGACCTAGAATTACTGATACTGAAATTAAGTTCAAATAGTTTTCTTTTTGAGACACACAAGTTCTTTTGCACTTAAAGGAGAAAACAAGGCGGCCTAATATTTAGTCTGACAAATTACACGAAAACCTAGAATCTACAATAGTAAGCGACTTGCTAAACTGTGCAAAGGTCTTTAAAATGTAAGACAGTTCCTGAGAACTCGAGGAGCCTCTCCGTCAGGATTTGTGTAGACAAATTAATCCAACTGTAGCCATAGATAGCACATCTGTGACACTTATCAGTGAAAAAGTTAACCATCGCTCCCATGATAATAGCCAATCCCTTCTCTCTACTTCTGTGTTCTGAGGGAAACACTAACGCAATCACACTGCAGTGATACAATACAGAGAGAGAAAGGTGCAGAAACCGTGGCCAGCACCAGAGAGAAAATGCCTAAAGTACGGCAGGGATGTAGTGGAGACAAGCGCTTTGCCACCCCAGACTTGGAGTACGCTGTGCACACGTGACTTCTGGTACCACTGCCAGTCTATGGGGCTAGGCACAGGCTTGGGTGCAGACAGCGCATGCTCTCCTCACTTCCTCTGTCAGTGCCTCACAGCACCGGGGTCTCCGGAAGGGGGTTCTTCTAAAGATAACACTTAGGATGCGGCCTGCCTTGTTTTGAGTTTGCATTCTAGGCACCTGAGATCTCACTGTTATACAACCAGGCAGCCACAGGATGGAAAGAAATCAAATTATGTATGCTTAGGAAGCCGAGCACTGCTTGTCCTGTGATTGAAATCTCAAGGGTAACTTTTCATGTTTATGTGGCAGGGTTTTTGTTGTTGTTGTTGTTGTTTGTTTGTTTGTTTGTTTGTTTTTGACAGCAGTCTTGAAAGTTTTTAAAAGTTAAACTGGGCTTCATTGAGTCCAGAAGGACATTGGCTCAGGATTTTGGCAAGGGGACTTAATCACCACTTGATAACTCTTAAATGGACTTCCCTGGGCCTGGTTGCTCAATGGTATTGCCTCCTGTACCCTAGGAACATGATTATCCATGTACCTTAGGAATATTAATACTCAGAGAGTGGGTATTCAGTTGTCATTGAGTTTTAAGTGTTTATCTTATCTCCTCAAAGCATGAGAACAGGCAGGCTTTGGGGCAGATGCCTATTTGGGGCTCCTGGGATCATTCAAGGGTAATGCCTGCTCCAGGAGAAGCACCACAGGGGATGACAAAGCAGGGCCACAAACTCTGAGTGACACAGGACTTTGAAACATGGGAAATGCTGTCTTGCTACATATAACTATGGGAGCAAAACACAGGGATGAGTGGGTTGCCCATGTACGGGATGGTAGGGTGCGCAGATGGGTATAAGCTTGTATATGATCACAAGGTAATGTACTTTGAGTCTAGATAAGATTTGCTAGTCTTTTATTTCTTATCGAGGTGACATCAGAAGATTTAAATACTGCTCCAAAACCAACTTGTCCACCTCTAAAATAGGTATGACCTTACTTGCCTGGCATGTTTGTTGACAGAATCGCCCCTGAGGCCTGTAGAGTACCAGGCAGGTGGTAAACCCTCAGCAAAGAGAACAGCTTTTTATGTGTATAAGTGGTGTCTAGAAAATCTTACAGGTATTCCTGGGATTTCAGCCAGGCTCAAGAAAAGAGCAGACCGAGTTGGAAGAGGAGGAAGGAACTGGGTGGTTTCTGATGCCTGAGAACCAGTGCCTGGAGCTTTGTAGGCCTGTGAGTCACTTAGGGCTGCTACAGAGTCCTGGGGATCGACTAGCAAATCAGAGCCTGCACAGTAACCATGCCAAGGAGTTTCCCTGGATATCAGCAGAGATTTCTGGAAGGTTCAGAGGGAACCAGGAAGGCTCCCCGGGGGCCCCTTTCTTCCGTAGCCTGATTTTTGACAACATCCGGACTTCCTCTGAACTGGGAAGTTCTGTTTTTTAACTATTTATAGTTTTTCTTACCTTTTATAAGTAACCATGACTTCCTGTGTCCACAACAGCTACAGGATCCTGGCCATGAGCTCTCTTCCATCCCCAGGGAGCAGCTACAAGGCTGCAACAGACAGAAGCCCTCAGATGGCAGGAAGGAAGTGTAGTTGAAGGTTTTTGTTTTGTTTTGATTTTAATTTTTTTTTTTAAGACAAGGTCTACTCTCATGACCCAACCAGCCTATATTTCCCCATGTAGTCTAAGACTAACTCGAACTCATGACCACCCTCACGCCTTAGCCTCTCAAGTGCGAGGATTATTGGCATTTGCCACCACACCTGGTGCCAATGAGTTTTAAAGATTAGATGACACCAAGGGAAGCAAAGCCTTAAACCTAATTGAATCAAAAGAACATCCTGCTGTGTCCTGACTCACCCTCCTACAAGACTCCAAAGTACTTTGTGGCTGGAGATCTGGGGGCACAGTTCCAGGTGCTTGGAGGCTCCTCTGGGCCAAGGATGCTGGGGACAGAGACTGCAAGGAGGTTGGCACAAGAACCTAGAGTAATGCCAGAAGGTCCTTTCTGTAGGAGGCAGAAGAGTCTAGGGCAGTGATGATGGCCTTTGAGAAGCAAGCGTCTTAGAAGTGAAAGTGCTCACTGTCCACACAGCCTGAGTGGGCAGAGCATGGATACCCTGCAGGGAAGTTGGGAACTCTGGAGATTTAGGCCAATGAGTCCATTTTGTGGGGAGAGGACCTACCCTTCTTTCTTATTTTCTCTTCCTCTTCCTCAGCCTCCTCTTCCTTCTTCAATAGGGTTTCTCTGTGTAGCCCTGGCTGTTCTAGAACTTGCTCTGTAGACCATGCTAGCCTTGAACTCAGCAATCCACCTGCCTCTATCTCTTCTGGGAATAAAGGCAATGCTCAGCCAGGTCCTGCCTTTTCAGTCAGACACGTTCACTTTAAGAACCTTGAGTATCTATGGACTTAGTTGTAACTTCTCACCTTGCCCACATGGTCCTCTCTGCAGTGATTTGTCTCCACCAGCAGACACCTTGTCCACACCAGAGGAGAGTCTCAGGCTCTTCTCCTCCCCTGACCCCATGAGAGCCTAAAATACGCAGCCACCTGGGACATTCTGATGGTGACTTCTAGACAGAAATTAAACATGTAAAAGACTTCTTGGAAAGCCTTCCTGCCGTGAGCCCCACCCTCCTTCTAGCTAGCCTCCCTCTGCATAGCCTCCAGCTACCTGTCAGGGTAGCTCCAGGTTAAGGGGACATCTCTCTCGGTGATATGCACGATTGCTGACAATGGTTCTTCTTTTTTTTTTGTGGCAATGATAGATATTAATATATTTATATTATGTTCAATATATCAATGCTATTGATATTATCAACATAGACCTATATTATGTAGAGCAGATATTAAAATTAATGTCTATATTTATATTAATATATTTGTGTTGATTCAATTAACATACTAACCAACTATTAACATGTTTCTTTTTTTCATACTTTTTTGTTTGCTTGTTTTATTGCACTATAATGAGAAAAGTTACATGATTTCAATTTATCTAAATTTGTTAACATTTAAAAACATATTTTAAGTAAATAGAATTAAATCACATTCTTGTTTTCCTTTTGTACCCCAACTCCTCCCAGAGACCCCCCTTCAATACCTACAATATCTTTTTTTGTCATATTCTTTAAAATTTATAAAATATTATAACAATAAAAATGAGTATTATAAAAGTTGTTTGATATAAAACACAATCAATTTAACAGTCTTATGTAGATGCTTGTCTACAGCAATACTGAAAATACGGTTTCCTCAATATAAATTTTAAATAACTCCAAACGTGTTAACTATATATTTCAAAATAATACATCACTACTAATATTTTCTTAAATGAACATAAATATATAAAATGTTTTTGTCTGTTTGTTTGTTTTGTATTTAGTACAGCTTAAAATCTTGGCTCTTACTGTGGTAACTTGATACAAGGGTTACAAACGTCAAGCAAAGCATTCAGTCTTACTCTTTGTTGTTCTCTTACAAACCCCTTCCCAATTTAATTTTCTACATTTCTTTTGGCTATATAAATACTTTTAAAATATGTAAGCTGTTCTGAAAACCATAGCATAGTGTAAAAACATGAAATAAACAATACTACTAATAGAGAGGCTGAGATAGGAGAAGCAAGATCTCAAGACCATTGTGTTGTACACAGCAAGACACTGTCACGGAGCTGAAAGTACTATGGATTGTATAATATTGGACCTATTTTTCCAATTACCAAATTAGAGAGACCATTGGATGACAGTCAATAAATTTCTAATTCCTCATATTTTTGGATTTCAATTGATTAGGATATGTTGGTAATATAATTTTCATATTAAGATATTAAGAAAAGGTAATTGTCACTTCCTGTTGCTTTTGTTGTAAGAGATAGAATTAGGTTTGTGTGGATTTGTTGAAAGATTACCTTCTTGCTTCTTTTAGGGTATAGTTTTGCTCCTTATGTTGATGTTTTCCATCTATTATCCTTTGTAGGGATGGATTTGTGGAAAGATATTGTGTAAATTTTGTTTTGTCATGGAATATCTTGTTTTCTCCATCTATGGTAATTGAGAGTTTTACTGGGTATAGTAGCCTGGGCTGGCATTGTGTGTTCTTGTTGGGTCTGTATGACATCTGCCCAGGATCTTCTAGCTTTCACAGACTCTGGTGAGAAGTCTGGTGTAATTCTGATAGGCCTGCCTTTATATGTTACTTGACCTTTTTCCTTTACTGCTTTTAAAATCCTGTTTATCCATAAAGTCATTCACCAACTGTTTCAATGAACAATGGTTCTGTTTGGAGGGTGGCACAGACATTAGGTGTGGGTAAGAATCTGATTCATTGGCTGTGATAATTTGGAAAAGCATTCATCTCAGAGAAAGAGTAACTTGTGAAGTCCTCTTCTTCAAACTTGATACAAGAGCTACAAATGTCAAGCAAAGCATTCAGTCTCACTCTTTGTTGTTCTCTTTCCTACAAGCCACCTCCCAAGTTAATTGTCTATGTCTCCCTTAGTATAGTATAAAAACATGAAATAAACAATACTACTAATAGAGAGGCCGAGATAGGAGAAGCAAGATTTCAAGACCCTTATGTTGTACATAGCAAGACACTGTCACAAACAAGCTGAAAGTATATATAGATTGTACAATATTGGACCTATTTCTCCAATTACCAAATTAGAGAGACCATTGGATGAC
>JADRCD010219942.1:17491-27911 GCA_019843815.1 Montemys delectorum
CTCTCTCTCTCTCTCTCTCTCTCTCTCTCTCTCTCTCTCTCTCTCTACCCCACCTGCTGGTCAAGGGTGTGTCAGACCCAGAGGGTGAGGGAGCTACCATAATTTGGAAGGTGCCTAGGGCCCAAGCTGCCATGTTGAAAGCTGACTGCCAAACATTTCTACTGAACACCTACTAAAGAACAAACAAAGAAACAAACAAGCAAACAAAAGAAAAATTGATAAAATAAAAACAAAAATTTATTAAGTTAAAAGGCTTAGCATTCAGGGTGAATTTTTATAAAGGGTATCCTAGCCAGGTGGTGGTGGCACATGCCTTTAATCCCAGCACTTGGGAGGCAGAGGCAGAGGCAGGCGGATTTCTGAGTTCGAGGCCAGCCTGGTCTACAGAGTGAGTCCCAGGACAGCAAGGGCAACACAGAAAAACCCGTCTCTGGGAAAACAAAAAAACAAAAAACAAAAACAAAAAAACCAAAAAACAACAACAACAAAAATAAATAAAGGTATCCTGCCTCACAGGGCTGTGGGTAGCCTTAAGTAAATTAGCATAGGGATGCCTCTTGAACAATTCCTGGGGCATAGGTAAATGTTCTATATGCAGGCGAGTTATTGTGAAGTATGGCTAGATAAATAAAATAAAAAAGATTAAAATAGAGAGATAGAGAGATTGTGAAGGTTGTTTCCTACAATCTTATTTCTTAAATCACTCTGTGTGTGTGTCTGTGTGTACACATTAATACACACATTAAATATGTGCATAGCTGTAAAGTTTACATTTTGGGGACAAAAATTATAGAAATCAAAAGATGAAATTATAGAAAAGTATGTTGGCTCATTCATTAATTAGTATTATTTATTAATATGGTCTCATGGTCCTTACAGAAAATTGAGTTCCTTCAGAGAGATCTACTTTTAGAAGAGGCAGATAGAACATTCATTTTCAACCAAATATAGTGTTTACGCAGAAATAATTTCTCTTTCTTTCTCCTAAATAATCACCAACATATGTGCCTATGTAGGGGATGGGTGAGCACCTGAAGCTGACTTCCGGCCTCTGCAGCAGATGCCCGGGTTCCCTTGTACTGTCATCTCTTTGTCCCCATGAACAAAGCGCACCTAGAGTCATCTCTAGTCTTCTCTTCTTCACCACAAAGATGTGTCCAACCTACCAGATGTCACCCTTCCTTGCTCCCTAGCACATCCCCAGGTCCCTCTTTACTACCACTTTCCACTTGCCTCACTCCCTGCCTCTCAGAGAATCCCAGGCTACTCTAGAGAAAGTCCAAGTGGCAGAGCAGAACAAGCCAGTGACATTCATTCTTTAGTGATGAACTCAGCTCCTTTGAGTACCATGTTTTTATGGATACTTGCTGCGAGCTATGAAATAATGTAATGAATGAAGCAGGTAAAATTCTCTCTGGAGCTTACATTTTGATGAAAGAAACTAGAGAATAAATAAGTGAAGTCATGGCATATTAAGTGTGATAAATATAAGTGGAAAGCAGGTCAGGGGAATATAGTGATTTCAGAGTGTAATTGGAAGAGGCCATTTTAAGCCAGGTGATAAAGACTCATGGGAAGTAGCATTTATGCCAAGACTAGAGAAAGTGATGGGCTTGGCACATGAGGAGTTAGGAGGAACACACGGGATGGATTGAGGCCTTTGGGAGCTTCACAGGGAGGTTATCTTTGACTTTGAGCAAGGAGAAAGTCATGAAGGGTTCTAGCAAAGGACCTGACATATATATTGAAAGGTTCATACCAGTTGCTAGATGGAGGATAGCCGACACTGGCAAAGCACAAAGCCAGGAGACCAGGACAGGAATCTTGGCAACAGATGATAAGAGTATGGCGACGTGGGCCAGGCTGAGGATGGCATGAGTGCAAATCCTGCATATATTTGAGGATAGAGCCAGACAATTTTCTGGCTGATTGGAGGTAGGAGTTCAAGATTAGAAGAGGAATCAAAAATGGCTCCATGGGTTGAAGTCTAAAAATATGAGAGCCTTGTTGTGATTTAATGAGACAGGGCAGACGCAGGCTTACCGAGAGAGAGTGAGTTTCCTTTCTGGGTGTGTTAAGTCTGAGATGCATGTTCCCTATCCAAAGAGGGATACAAGTATGCAATGAGAATTCAGGGGAAAGGTCCAGACAGAGAAATGAATTTGGGAGATGTCAGCATATAGGTGGAATTTCAAGTGGAGAAGCTGGGTGGGATCATAAGTCGGAACACATGGATAGAGTAGACATCAGAAAAGTAATCCCTCCCCATAGTAAGGGGTCTGGAAGCTGAGACGGGCCCACAAAAGAGACCAACCAGAGAAGGGGTGGCTACTGGGAGAGATACTTGGCAGAATGCAGGGTTCTGGGAGCCAAGTAAAAAAAAGTGCTTCCAGAGGAGGTGGATAAACTGCCACAGAGGTCAACAAACTGAGGGCTGAAAATGGACCACTGAAATTAGCAACATGGAATCTTCTAGAGACTTAGCAAGAGAAAATAGAAGCCAAGACTGACAGGGGTGGGCTGGGGAAAGATCAGGATAGGGAGAAGTG
The DNA here is from genome assembly GCA_019843815.1 of Montemys delectorum. Taxonomy (NCBI): domain Eukaryota; kingdom Metazoa; phylum Chordata; class Mammalia; order Rodentia; family Muridae; genus Montemys; species Montemys delectorum. Next base: position 20,041 of record JADRCD010219942.1, read on the forward strand.
GGGACAGAAAACTCAGGCACAACCTGTTCCATGGGGGGGTGGTGGTGTGTGGTGGGTACTATATCAGAGGCAACTCACCAAGGCATGGGTGGAAGGGAACACCAGGCCAATAGAGCTTTTTCTTCAGGCACGAAAATTTGCACTATAATCAGATGTGTTGACCAAAGCAGCCAGACATGATAGTACATTTTCTATAAGTGTGTGTTCTTTTGGTTCTGAGGATTGTTTTAATTTGTCGGTAATCTGATTTCTGCAAATCTTTTAGTAAAATTACTCTTCAGGAAGAAATTCTATGTTTGTCCCATTTCCCTGCAAATACTGGACAGGACATGTAGGCCCTCGTTTGAGAAGCTGAGTTTAGATCAAGCCTGCTGGTTGCCCTAGCTTTCCTGGCCTTCAGCCCACAGCACAGCTGTTCTATTGATAACTCCCTCTCCTCAACACAGGCCAGGCCTAACTAGAATCATGTAGCCTCCTGCCTTTCCAGGAAAATAGACCCACTAAGAAGGTGATTCTACAACAACAGTTACAATCTTATCTTTCTCCTTTAGAAAGTTCAAACTCTAGCAAGTTCTCAGATAAAAATTATTTGAACTTTTTTTTTAAATTTTTTTATCCTTAATGCTAACATTAAACGATCAAAAGACTCAGGCAACCAAATCCTGTGGAAGATGGAGTGGTGATTGTCCAGCTGAGTCAGGAAGGTGAGGGTACAAATAGGAGGCCCACATAGTAAGATCTAAACTGTGTAGGGTAACTTGACTCTCAGAGACAGATCATGTTTTCCTGATACCATGTGTGGTGGTTTGAGCCAGGCAGTGGTGGCGCACGCCTTTAATCCCAGCACTTGGGAGGCAGAGGCAGGTGGATTTCTGAGTTCGTCGCCAGCCTGGTCTACAGCCTGAGTTCCAGGACAGCCAGGGCATGGCACTATAGAAGGTGTGGACTTGTTCGAGGAAGTGTGTCACTGGATGTGGGCTCTGAGGTTTCAGAAGCTCAAGCCAGACACAGTGAAATTAATACTCACTTGCCAAAGAGAGAGGAGCAGCCTGCTGCAGGAGCAACTGGAAGGTGGTGTGTGGCTCCACCAAGGAGGCCAATTTTCTTATAAAGGAAAGGTTCATGTTTTTGTGAAGGATTCTCACTGCTATTAAAGATCACCCCGGGAGTAAGGGTGGAGGCAAGAGACTGGCAGAGGACTAAAGCTCTTCCTTGGTTACTGCTTGCTTTCTTCCTGCTGTCTGATGATTGGGATTTAGAACTCTCAGCTACCTCTCCGGCTCCTTGTCTGTCTGCCATGCTTCCCACCATGATGATACTGGACTAAACCTCTGAACTGTAAGCCAGCCCCAATGAAATGTTTTCTTGTATAAGAATCGGCATGGCCAGGGTGTCTCTTCACAGTAATAGAAACCCTAACTAAGACAGAATTCAGCTTATGATTTAGGGCCAACATTCAGAATGAATCACCTCCAGGTATACTGATCAATGGTACAACTGATGTCATTAGGGAGCCATCTCTTCTCTCCCTTCCTGTTAATTTTCATGGTTCTTAGATGCCTTTTTACAGGCAATAAGGACTGGCAACCTCTGGCAGCTCTTGATAATCTGACATCATAGCATCTGAAATCCCAGAGCAGAAGCAGCCTCCTTCCTAATAGCTCTAATTAGCCCTTGGAGGGTGTTTGATTGGTCCATTTTGGGTCATCCGCGAGTTCCTGAGTCAATCACTGGCCAACTGGATAGAGAATGATGACTAGCTAAGCCTGAGTCATGGTCTGTACTTGGACGGAGATGAGGTCACAGGGAAGCAGGTGTCCTAAAGGGAAGTTAATACTCACTTGCCAAAGAGAGAGGAGCAGCCTGCTACAGGAGCAACTGGAATGTGGTGTGTGGCTCCACCAAGGAGGCCAATTTTCTTATAAAGGAAAGGTTCATGTTTTTGTGAAGGATTCTCACTGCTATTAAAGATCACCCCAGGAGTAAGGGTGGAGGCAAGAGACTGGCAGAGGACTAAAGCTCTTCCTTGGTTACTGCTTTCAACTTTGAAATTGAACTTTTAAAAAGAAAATGAACTTTCTGTGGCCAGCCTGGTCTACAGAGTGAGTTCCAGGACAGCCAGGGCTATACAGGGAAACCCTGTCTTGAACAAACAAACAAACAAAACAAAAACAAAAAACAAAAAAAAAGAAAGAAAGAAAATGAAATGAAAGAAACTAGGAAGATTAAATTAATAAGGACAAAAATTTAAAAAGACAATATAATAAAAAGTAAATCCATCTCAAGTTCAACTATTTGAAAAGCTTACCAAATAGATTAGAAGATCTTCATAGAAGGTAAAAGAAATCATAGAATTAAGAATACATTTGGCTCAATGATACATTTGACCAGAATGTGTGAGTCTGTAGATCAACTCCCAACATCAAAAAAAAAAAGTATTAAAAAAGAGAGTAAAACACAAAAGAAATCAAGAGTCACAAAATGCCTTAAATATTGATATTTTAAAAATATATATAACATGCATATTCTATAAGTGATATGTAAAATATCAAAATCTAGTGACTATAAGCACAAGTTCCTCTAAAAGATCTGGAAAGGATGATGCCAACCCTGGAAGGTTTTATGACCAGAGAGTGTCACAGTTGAGTGGTAACTGTTCAAAATAGATAAAATATAACCTGAATGACTCTGGGCAACAGAGAAACCTAAGTTCTGTAATTCAATATTAGAATTATCAAAAATTAAATGAAAAAACAAGTCACCCAGTAAGAGTCTAGCAGTTAATCAAAAGGAGTACCTAAAGGATAAATAATAGTTGCGTATTTGGGGTTATCTCAGATCAGAAAAATCTGTCACTGTGGTTCCTTGTTACAGCACTCTCCCAGGGATGTGTTTTTTGTTATAAACAACAAATAAACTAATTTAAATCAGTGGTTCTCAATCTTCCTGATGCTGTGACCTTTTAACACAGTTCATCATGTTGTGGTGACCACAACCATAAAATTACTTTCATTGCTAATCCATAACTGTAGTTTTGCTACTGTTATGAATCATAATATAAATTCCTGATATATAGGATGTCTGATAAACAACCCCTGTGAAAGGGTCATTGGACCCACAAAGGGGTCGCAATTCACAGGTTGTGAATCACTGATTTAATGTAATATATTTCTCTGTGTGATTCTATGGCCTGGATGAACTCAGACGAAGAATTCTCCTCCATGTGGTTTTACTGTGTGACTTATGTAATTGTCTTTGAATGGGACCAAATAGCTTCTTATCGTTCGTAGTCCAGCCCATTCTCTCATCCAACACTGTACAGGATTCTGAGTGCAGATCTCTTCCAAGAGCACCAGTTCTATTGTGCAATTGCTTATCCGGTTCTGATTGCATCATGCCTGCCCGTGTCCAGTTGGCTAGAGTCAGACGCATGTGTGAAATCAGTGTGGGGAAGAACAGCGCACAGAGGCAGGAAACACATGTAAGTACAGTTGCGCTAGGTAACAGTCTACCACAATCGGCTTACCATGCATTTGATGCAGTATACAAGCACTTTCAAACAAACACCTAAAATAGGTGTGGAAGAGAAGAATGAACACTTATATTGAATCACAGGAAACCCCAATATTCAACTCTTCTATACCTTTAAAGCAACAACCTCTCAGCCTAACATGAACCTAAGATAATAACAACTAGACTTAGCTCCATTGAAACCTGGACCTTGAAAATGAAGTTACAAGTATTACTAATACTTTTTTTGGAATCTAACAAATTCATGAAAATAGAATATGAAATAACTGTTGTGACCATTGAAATAATATGTCTATGCTGAGAATGGAGTTATGTGCTTTGAAAACAATAGGGTTCGATTCAGCAGAGATGGCTCAATGGTTACAAGCACTGACTACTCTTCCAGAGAAGCCAGGTTCAATTCCCAGCACTGATGTGGCAGTTCACAACTACCTGTATGTCCAGGGTCAGGGGATCTGATGCCATCTTATGGCTTCTGTGGACACTAGGCACACATGTGGTGCATAATCACACATGCAAATGAAGCACCCATACCGAAAAAAATTTTAAATAAAAAAGATAATTTTATCAGCATTACAGGAACTACATAAGGAACTTGAAATGTTCTCTTCCTGACAATCAGCATCTAGAAAAGAGAAAAGGAGACCTATTTCAACTACAATAAAGATGATAATTTTATTATAAATGAATTTAACATGAAGAGCATGAAGTAGTAACATCTTATCAAAGATCTAAATCAAGACCTTAACAGATGGGGGGGAAATAATTCAGTCTTGATTGTGAATCTAATACAAAAAGTCAATCTCCCCAAAAATCAAGAAATGAATGTAATCAGTTACCATTGGGGAAGATAGAAATTAGATTAAATTGTCTCAAAATGTATGGAAGGATGAGGGCCTGAGAGTAACTAGGAGCTAAATAGCTAAACAGCTAAAAATAATAATAATAATAATAATAATAATAATAATAATAATAATAATATAAAATTAAATTCAAAGAACGCATATAGTGAAAACTTTTCTCCCATCTGTGTCTCACATCTGCCCAGTTCTATCTCATGCCTTACCAAATAGGTTCTACCAGAAGTTTTTTTTATATAGTTAAGTATGTTGATTTTTCCCCCTGTGGTGTTTTGCACAGACAATTGGATGTTCACATACACGAAGGTGCTTCTTTGTAAGTCTGTAAGTGCACAAAGACCTCTTTTGTCACCTACTATGTGGCCACCCTAGTTTCCTCTTGATCAAGTTACAAGAACCTGCTTCCCCTATTACTGAATATTGGGGTGGCTTTTACCATTTTGTCCATACAATCCCAAACTATATACCTTTTCCCCTGGCAAATGCATTTGTAGACTCATTTCCCAAACACACAACTGCTGGAAATGTGCATATGGAGTTTAGCCAGATTGCCCTTCCTGGGCTCATCTCAAGGGGTCATGGTCTTACCAGCAATGAATAAGAATGTCTTTGCTCGAAACTGTACCACTGCAGTGTATTACACAGCTTTTGGATTACTGCCAAGTCAAGAGGCACAGCATCTTTCTCCAAATACTTTCCATTTGTATATTTTTTTTCTCATAAGGAAGGAGTAACAATGTTGAACATCTTTTTGATTTTTTAAATTGTATTAAAACTTGATTATACAGAACTTGCCAATAAAAAACACCACACATAGAAATTAAGCACACCCAAAGTCTGTCGGTCCTTAATGAATTTTGTACAATAGAATAGCCATTCTGAAGTTGTGAAGCTTTACACTGGATTTTATACTTTTATTATCAAATATATTTCTATGTATTTATCCATCACCAAAAATTCAAAGTCCATGTCAGAGTTAAAACTAAAAAAAAAAAAAATTAGCTTTATAACCTCTTTCATGACTCCATTCAAGTGTTCATTACCTGCATCCAGCCCGTTCTCATCACCTAACAATTACTCCTTCTTGTTCTCCTTCCTGCATGTTATTCTGTACCCATGCATACACTTGTTTACATATATTATATACATAGAGAATATATACTGTTTTCCTAGTTATTATAGACTATGTAAGGGACACCATGCAGCTTTCTTCCTTTTCAGATTGTGTGACCTTTCTTAGATGTTCTAAGTCCATTCATTTAAAAGCTTACCCCATAAGTTAAAAAAAAAAAATCAGTTGTAGGTGAGCTAAAGACAAACATTTAAACATTTACACAACACTAAACTAGGACACACAAACAAAGTCCAAGGTGATGGAGAACATTCTGATTTGGAAGCTATAGAAGGACAGATATGCATCGTGGGATCAATAAAAATGAAGAATGATTTTTGGAAAATTCAGACCTGTGTGTTGAATATTTGTTTCTTCTACCAAGTACTTATGTTGAAACCTAATTTTACCCAAAGAAATGGTCTGAGAGTCGATTTACACCTTCCACTTTGTAAAAGTACGGTAGTATCTGCAAAGAGCAGGCTCTTACTAGACATTGAATCTGCTCTGGGCTTGACCTTGAACTTCTCAGCCTCCAATAAATTTTAGTTATTTATAAACTGCCAACGGGGGCTCTTTTGTTACAGCCTCTGGAACAGGCTAAGACACTAAGTTAACAGATGAGAAGAGAAGCCCAGAGATCACAAAGAGCATATGGCTCAAGCACGATAAACTTGTACGGCACGAGAAACTTGTACGGAACAAATAATACATCAATAAAGACCAGGAGAAAACCAAGCCAAGGATCTAAAAAACAAATCCATGGTGTCAATGCATATAGTCAGGAAGGCACCACTTAAGCTCACTCTGATTCATTCACTCTAGTGAAAAATATCAAAGAGATTACGATTCCTGCTGCGAAGAGAAAAATGAAAAAAAAAAAAAGAGGGGGGGACTTTTGAACATTTCCTTTTAGAAAGCAAGTTGGCTACATCTGTTATGATTAAAACACATAAAGGTTTGACCCAGATGTCTCATTCCCTCCTAAAAGAAGCAAAGCTATGTGTACTGTTTTGTAACACTGGCAAAAACTAGAAACAGTGCCAACCTGGGGAAGGTTGACTAGCTCAGACAGCTGTACCTTGTTACATTGAGCCACTAAAAGACTAACTTGGAAGTGAGGCAACTAAATTAAGAGCCCTTCAACTAACTCCCTCTCTCTCTCTCTCTGTCTCTGTCTCTCTCTCTCTCTCTCTCTCTCTCTCTCTCTCTCTCTCTGTCTTATGAAATGATTTTTCTAGATGAGTGTTGATGTTGGGGCAGTGTTACTGTCATCTTGAGCTGATAAATCACCCTGATAAACAGGATGGTTTCTTTTCCACAGAACTAAAGGCTGGGAGTCCATGATGAGGGTTCTTCCTAGGAGGCAGAAGTCAGCCTTACACTAGGTCCTCAAGTGGCAGACAGCAGCAGACCTATGTCTCTTCCTCTCCATACAGGGGCATTCGCCCTACTCACTCGGGTTCCAGCTTCATGAGCCAATTACCTAGAAGAGGAAGCAGTTTTGAATTCCAGCTCCCGGGAGCATGTTGAATTCTCAATCATTTCCGAACGCTCCTGGTGGTGTGCTGTACTAAGATCCTGGTGTGTGGGGGATCCTGTTGGGTTGCCAGTTTGTGGAATGGGAGTGGATTTTTGAACATTTAGATTATACCTGACTAGTACTAAGTCCTCACCTGTTCCTTTTGTGTCAAGGCTGTGTGGAGGGGGCTTCTACAGGGGAGAGGAAACAAATCAATGCTTATGACAGCAGATTCCAATGCATCTGACAAGCAGCTCTTGTACACAACAAAGATTCCTCTCTGTCTTCACAATGCAGGAAGACAGGCTTCTGAGCCTGGACCCCACAGTAAGGCAATTACTGAACCATAAATATCATGCAGGCCTCTTGGCTTTCCCATGGCTTGAATCTCAACCATTCCCAGATAAATATAACTAAGTCACGGGCGTAAAATTGATGTGCGCAAATGGATGGATGACAAAGGCCTGGCTCTGTGAACTTGGAATTTGGAACTGACCCTGTGACTAAAGGGTTCTTAAGTGTCACTCTGCTGCTGGGATGGTGGCAGCTCCCTTGCTGCCCAGGAGAAGGGAATATAACAAGCGAGTGACTAGAGCTGCGCACCCGCCCTTTGGTCTCACCCCAGTTGTCTCCTGCCCATTTGTGGCAAACAGTGCACTTGGAGGATTAGTTCAGAGTAGGATGGGTGAACAGATGCGACAGATTAGAGAGGAAGTCTGTTCCTGGGTGGCTCTAGCAATCTGGCAGGCTCTGGCAGAAGAGGGAGAAGAGAGAATGGCTGGGGTAACAAGAGTAAGAAAAAGACGCCTCGTGTTGAATTGCAATCATTTCTGAACACTCCTGTTCC
>JADRCD010219943.1:0-16191 GCA_019843815.1 Montemys delectorum
CCTGTGAAGATGACCTGTTTATTAATGAGAATAGGAAGTTAAAATCCTCACTATTAATGGGTGGGGTTTGGTATGTAATTTAAGCTTTAGTAACATTTATTTTATGAATGTGGGTACCCTTGCATTTGAAACATGTGTGTCCAATATTGACAATCCTGTTTTGTGGATTTTTTTTCTTTATAAGCGTGAAATAGACTTGAGTAGATATTTGGCTGAAAGTCTATTTTATTAGATATTACAATTAATTGCCAGCTTGTGTCATGGATCCATTTTCAGAGAAAAACATTGTCCAGCCCTTTATTCTGAGGTAATGTCTGTTATTGGTGCTAAGGTGTATTTCTTGTATAAAGCAGAATGAAGGTATGAAATAGCAAGGGTTATTTTTATCTTTCTCTTAATTCTATGCCAAGGAAGGAAAAAGAATCACATTCTGTCTAAGAAATTTAGTTCCTTCAAGTTAGATATGAAAATAATTTAGTCTTCTTCAATCAGAAAAGTAAATGGAGAAATCAGAGAGGATATTCAGCCTACTAAAAAACTTCCTTGAATATTAATGTACTTCTAATGGACAAAAAGAAGAGTCTCTTAAAAGGGAAAAAAGCTATATCAATCCATCCACAAACCCCTTGATCCAAAATTATCCTATTTACAAGATGTTCAGTGATAAAGATGGAGCACAGTTTGAGGGACATGCCAAACAATGATTGGACCAACTTGAGAACCATTCCATGGGAGAGAACCAACCCCTGGCAGAGTATTAATGGTACTCTGCTATGCTTGTAGACAGGAGCCTAGCATAACCATCTCCTGAGAGGCTTCATAGATTGAAATCTATTAAATAGATGGAGAGATTCACAGTCAGACATCAGATGGAACTTGGGAATAGGACTGAGGGATCCAGGGGAGCAAAGGACAGTACAAGATGATCTACAGAGTCAACTAATCTGTGCCCATGTGGATCAGAGAAACTGAACTAGTAACCAAAGAGCATGTATAGGCTAGACCTAGGTACTCTACACATTTGTAGTCGATGTGCAGCTTGTTCTTAGTATGGTTTTCCTAGTAATTAGAACTGGGGCTGTCTCCAACTCTCTTGTCTACCATGGCATATCCTTCCCCTAGCTGGACTGCCTTGTTAGACCTCAGTGGAAGAGGATATGCTTAGTCCTGCTACAACTAAACTTGATGTCCCAGGGCAGGGTGGTATGCATTGGGTTTTCCACTTCTCTTCACAGAAGGGGACATTGAGGGGAAATACTTGGGAGAAGAAGAAGCAGTAGAGAATTCAATTGGGATATAAAGTGAATCAATCAATCAATCAATCATTCAATAAATAGAAAAAGGAGAGAACTAGAAACAGTCATAGGAAATTATCATAAAAGGGAACCCAATCTTAACAGATAATAGAATATGAACAATGAATAATATGTGTTCTTGTGATTATTTTGATGATTCACTCTAATTAAGAAAAAGGCCTCATAAGCTGTGAAAGCTCTCATTCTACTGTGCTGACATGCTAATGAGTTAGCACTTCACAGTTTCATGACAGCTGGAAGAAGACAGAATGTACTCCTGTTAAAGGACAGTGCAGCAATCATGTGCTTGAGGCTCATTCGTTTCTTTCACTCTACCAATCACTGTACATGTATAGAAAGATCTAGGTAAAAAACTGTATAACCCAATTTGTCCCACTGATATTGGACAACATCTTTATAGCATCCAAAATTTCTTAGAGTTGTCTTCAAGTGAATATGCCTAAATTGGTAAGATGAATATCATTGAGAGCATACTCAAAATTAAATGGAGATGTCCACCAATATATAAAGAAATGTGTTCACTTTTTCTCCAAGTTCCAAAGTAGCTGATAATTTCTAATTTCTTTGATGATAGGTTAAGTTCTACCTCTTTCTCGGGTACACATTGACTATGAATAGATCTAAGAAGGTACAAGGGCATTTTGTTTGCATAACCAGTCTTGGTTAGTTTTAATTTTTGTTATCTGTGAAAATAAGTGAGAGAGTTGAAGTCTCCATGAGCCAGCACTCAGTGTGGCTAATGTAAATTTACCTGAGAACATAAGAGATAGCTAGAAGGGATAACATTATACTCATCATTTATGAATAGGGAAACATTTTTTTAAGACATCAAGCTTTGAAGTATACATGCTACAGCTACATGAAATAAATTTAATAAAGTATGACTCTGAATTACAAGCAGATAAATATTTTTTTTGCTATTGGGAATGGAAAGGGATATTAATAGTTTGACAAATAGAATGAGAGTTTGGATTCTAAGGATAAGAGTGCAAGGGAAGGAGACTTATTTTTATAGCCCTAAGATGCTACCCATTCTGGAGTCTATTGTCTTCAATAAGCACAACTGGACATAAGTAAGTGCTCTCATTTTAATGGAGCACAGAAAGTTGGCAAGGGAAAATGTTGGGGAATATGAGTGGAAATGTATAGGAAGGAATATGGTGTGACTTTTCTCAAAATGAATGAAATACATGTATAAAAACTCATTAAAATTTCAAAATAAACTACATTAAAAACGTGCTTGAAAAGCACATGGATTTGGAAAAGGAAGTGACTAGAAACATAATATACAACAGGAAAAAAAGATTCAGAGGGAGGATTTACAAGCCTAAATATGTTTTTCTAATTCAATTGCTTTCTGTTCTAAAATCCTTAGCAGTCTCCAGTCTGCTTCATATTAGAAAATGCTAGCATCATAACTCATTTTGTATTACATTGTTACTTAGCATTATTGCCACTGATGTCTAAAATTAATAATCACATGAATATTTATATGATAGTTCTAAACAGTGAATCAGTGATTATTATATTTGCTGACATGATAAGTTGATGTATGGACATGATTAAAATTTCTATTCACAGCTTGTTCTTCTCTCAGATATCCTAAATTAGCAGTGATTTGTTAAAAGTACAGAATATCATTTCCTGAACTTGAAATGAAGGGGTACAATGGAGATGATATAATACAGCACTTATGAATGAAGTTCTCAAAGAAATCTTTTAAGGGACACAATATCTTAACAATGAGTCTGAGATTTTTTTAATCTATTTTTCCTTAAAAGATTACTTAACTTGAAAATAAAGGATTTTATCAATGTTTTTTATTCACTAATTCATGAAAGTCATAATTTGTTTATACTGATAAATATAAGTCTACTCTCATATTATATAGGTAATGAAAAGTTTTTGATAGAATATATGTATATAAAATATTATTACATGTATAATATGTGTATATTTGATAAAATAAATATAAGAATATATAATGTTTGGAAACGTACACTTATATAACACATACAAACACATAAATATGTATACATACTGAACTGAAAGTGTTTATCATACCTGAGAAATATCTAATGGAATGTATATTCTTTTTTGTATATAATTTTAATATACACTAATATTGATATTAAGCTTTTTCCTTTCAGAATTTTATTATTTTTCTTGCCTTATTCATTTTGAAAATACTGCAAATACTACATTGAATAAGAATTAAAGAAAAAGTGGCTATTATTGATGTCATTGTTTATTAAGGTTATATTAGTTTTGTGTGCTCATTCAACCTTGCAGATTGGATATCAATCATATTAAAAAACAGTTTTCATTCTGAAAATTGAACATTGTTTAATTAAAATTTTATCTTAATTTCTCTCCATATTATTGTCATATAATAAACCATCAAAACCAACTAAGTAAAACTTAAAAAAGGAAAGTAAAGGAAAAGAAAAATGAAAGAATGATAAAAGTTTCTTTTATGACTCACAATTCCAGGGCAAGGAACTTGTGGCATTAGCACCTTGAAGTATTTTGTGAGCATTAAGAAAGCATCAAGAAATCATGTCTGATGAACTCAGCTTCCTTTTTGAACTTTTACATAATTCAAGATCCCTTCACTCAAGGACAATGTTAACCCCCACCCCTAGGGTTAATTGTCTACCTCAGTTAAACAATTAATATATACGAGACATGTACAGAGGCTGATATAGGAGGTATTTCTAGATTTTTGTCAAATTGATAATTAGTACTAACCATTACAATGAGTCTTTATTTTTACCTGAAAAGCCTATATAATACTTAGAGTTGCACAAAATTAAGCTATTACTTTTATTGGAAACTGTAACATTTAATTACAAACATACTATTGAATGATTGAGTAGTAAATAACAATGGCATTATTGTTGTTGATTTTTTTCTTACTTTTCTTATTTTATGTTAATGAGTATTTTTCCTGGTGCAAAAACCACATGCTTGCCTAGTGCCAGCTAATGCCAAGAAAGTGTGTTAGATTGCTTGGAACTTATAGTTAGTGGGTAATTGTGATTCTCTGTATGAGGACACTGGAAATTAAGCTCTTCTTTCCTGCAAGTCCTACAAAAGAAAAACCAAACCAAACCAAACCAAACAACAGCAACAACAACAAAGAACCATTCCTCCTCCCCCTCCTCCTCCTCCTCTTCCTCCTCCTTCTTCTTCTCCTTCTTCTTCTCCTTCTTCCTCCTCCTCCTCCTCCTCCTTCTCCTCTTTATTAACTTTTTTTTGGATATTTTCTTTATTCACATTTCAAATGTTATCCCCTTTCCAGGTCTCCCCTCCAGAACCACCTATCCTATCCTCCTCCCCCTGTCTCTATGAGTGTACTCCCCCACCCACCCAGCCACTCCCACCTTCCTACCCTGGCATTCACCTACACTGGGGCATCAAGCACCTTTAGGCCCAAGGACTGCTCTCCAACTGATGTTCAACAAGGCCACCCTCTGCTATATATGTGGCCAGAGTCATGAGTCCCTCCACGTGTACTCTTTGGTTGGTGGTCCAGTCCCTGGGAGCTCTGGGGATTCTAGGCAGTTGATACTTTTGTTCCTTCCATGGGGTGGCAAACCCCCTTGGCTCCTTCAGCCCCTTCTCCAACTCCTTTATCTGGGACCTTGCACTCAGTCAAATGGGTGCTAGCATCTGTCTCTGTATTTGTCAGGCTCTGGCAGAGCCTCTCAGGAGATAGACATTTCTTAACCACAGATCTACATTTCCAGCACCAACAATGATATTTTATTTAAGAACATAGATGTGTAAAAGTCAAATTCTTTCAAGTTAGCAATAAATGCTGTTATGAAAAGCAAAATGGAAAAGAAGAAAAAAACGAAGAAAGAAGAAAAAAGAAAGAAGGAAAGAAAGAAAGGATGAAAAGAAAAAGTTAAAACCTTTGTTTCAGATCTAATATCCCTGAAAATATTTTGAGGTTCTGTTTTGTTTGGTTTTCTAATGTGGTATAATATTGGTTGAATGCACCCAAAATGTTATTGTTTGTCATTTCTATTCATGGTTACTTCAAGATTTTAATATTCAATAGATCATGTATTTTTTATTGTTGAATGAATTTATATAATACAGGACATTTGTTGATTTTCATAAGTTGGAAGATCCTTGCATCCCTACAATATATTCAACTTGATCTAATGGTTTCACTAAAGGAGTATAAAAATATTGGTATATAAAAATAACAGAATAATAATACTGAGAAAGAAATCAAAAAACAATCTCATCTATAATAACATAAAAAATTAGACTACACAGTGAAAACTTCATATTTGATAAAGAAAATGAACTAAAGACTAAAGGTAAGTGAATGTTCTCCCATAGTCATATATTATAAGAATTATTATGAAATAATTACATTATCCAAAGGAAGCAAATATTTAACTTAACCTTCAGCTATTTGCAAAGACATTTTACAAACAAATGGGAAAACAATTCCCCCAAAATCTAAGGAATCATGCTAAGACAAAGAAATAAACCTACAAAATTGGAATAAACAGAATAACTAAAGACTATCAAATAACTAATTTTAACATATGCTATAGGGCTAAAATACTATAAACATCATGATACTGTGACATGCAGACAAATCAATATAATAAAAGAGAAAATACATAAATGAAGCCAAACAGTTTGAGCCATTTTATTTTTCACAAGATGCCAAATAACATATTTGAGAAAATATAGACTCTTTAATAGATGGTGTTTAGATATTAATTTTTATACAAATAAAGCTAGACTTGTAGCTTCCTCTATACAATTAACACTTCCAACTGCACCAAATATCTTATTTCCAGACCTAAGGAACTAATTCAGGAAAACTTAGAAGAAAAATTTTGAGGTATAGACGTGAGAAAGTCTTTCAGATTGGACACCAAAGGTTCCTAAAATAAAGTAAACAATTTAAATAAAGGAAGTGCAGTGCATGACTTTAAGGACCATTGACCCAACAAATAAACAAGCAACTGAAGAAATATCATGAAATATATAAGAGAATCTGTTATTTATATATCTGGCCTTGGGATATCTCAAATATACAAATAACTCAAATCAAAACACCAAACCAAGAGTTCACTCAATTAATGAGCTAATAAATAGACATGCAACTCTTATAAGATAAAATGAAACTATACAATAAACACACAGAGTAATGTTCAATGTCCTTGACCACCAGGAAATACAAATTAAAATACTATTGAGATTCAATTTCACATCAGTGAACATGTCTGTCATCTAGTATACAAATAATAAATATAAAAGAGGATATAGGAAAAAGTGAAAACTTACATTCATTTGTTAGTCTAGGCACTATGGAATTTAAGATAGACTCTCTTCAGGAAACGGAAAACAGAAGTGTCATGTGACTTTGCTAAATCACTCTTAGTTGAGTACCCAAATGTCTCTAAAATAAGCTATAACAGATATTTACATATCAATTTATTTCAGCACTATACAATTATATTCTATGTGTGGAATTGGTTTTAACCTGTAACAGATGTGATACATATACACAAGGCATTATTCATCTATAAAGATCAAAGCCATGACAATCACAGAAAGACAAGTGCAACTAGGTATTACATTAAGTGAAATAAATCAAACTCGTGGTTTTTCCACTTTACTCTTCTCATGGCCCTCCTTCTGGTCATTCCCTCGCATGATACTTATCTCCTACCTGCCTCCCCTTCTCCTCTGAGGTAGAGGCCTTTCTGGGTACATTCTCATCCTAGCATATCAAGTTTCTTTGAGGCTAGGCAAGTCCTCTCCCACTGAGACCAGGCAAAGCAACCGGTGTAGATGAACATAGCCCACATACAGACATCAGCTTTTAGTTACAGACCCTGCTCCAGTTGTTCTGGACCCACATGAAGACTAAGCAGCACATTTGCTACATATGTGGTAAGAGGCATAGGTCCACCCTATGTATGTTCTTTGGTTATTGGTTCAATTTCTGAGAGTCCCAAGGGTCTAGGTTTGTTGACTCTGTGGTCTTCCTGTGGAGTACTTATCTCCTTTGGGCCACAACCTTTCTCCTGTTCTTTAAGAATAGCAAAGCTCCATCTAGTGCCTATAGGCATCTATATGTCTCAGTCAGCTACTAGGTGGATCATCTATGAGGATAGCCTTTTGCAGACAGAAGTCTGCAAGCTTAACAGATTATCATTAATAATGTCAGGGACTGGTGCTTGCTTGTTTGGTGGGTCTCAAGTTGGGTTGGTTATTGATTGGCCATTCCCTTGGGCTCTGCTCTATCCCTTGTACCTGCATTTCATGAAGACAGGATAAATTTTGGGGTTAAAAGTTTTATGGGTGGGTTGGTGCCTTTATTGCTCCATTGTGGTTCCTTCCTGGCTACAGCTCCTGTGTGTCTTCAGGTTCCATAAGCTTTCTATCATTTGTGGATCATAGATGTGTATAGATATATAATATCATACATGTAGAAATCATAAGATATGAAAATAAAATCAGGACTAACTGGAAAACAGAATGGAAGTGTACAGAGAGGGTACAAGAAAGGCAGAGAAATTTTGAAGACTGAACCATAAGCCTAGAAGGTTTTCAAAAGTTAGTGTTAGACCACCACCATTTATTGAAGGTGTTTTCTTTTTTCCATTGTATATTTTTGATCTTTGTCAAAGATCAAGTGATTGTAAATGTGTGGTTTTATTTTTGTGTCTTCAATTCCACTGATCAATGTGTCTGTCTCTGTACCAATACCATGCAGTTTTATCACTATTGCTCTGTAATAAACCTTGAGGTCAGGAATGGTGAGTCCCCCAGCTGTCCTTTTATTGTTAAGAATTGTTATCACTATTTTGGTTGTTTTTTTGTTTTGTTTTGTTTTTTATTTTTGCCTTTCCAGATGAATTTGAGAATTGTTCTTTCCATATCTTTGAAGAATTATGTTGAGATTTTGATGGGGATTGCATTGAATCTATAGATTGCCTTTGGTAAGATAGCCAGAAATGCACAAGTGAGGATGCCTCAGACCAATGTGGGAGAGAGAAGAAAGCAATCACAAGTGGGGAGGGAGGGAGGGAGGGACCTGAAAGGGAAAGTGGATGGAGGGGGTAGAGTGTGGGGGAGAGTGTAACCTGATCTGGTATAGGGTGAGGGAAAAGGCCTGAAGCCCTGTGGACTAGCAGAAAGAATGGAAACAGGCAATCTAAGGAAATAGGAGCTTGGAGGAACCCTCCAGAATGCAACAGAGACCTGAGAGGTGAGAGACTACCAGGACTTAAAGGGAGTCTTCCCAACAATAGGGAGAGGAAACATGTAGAGCCCACCTCCAGTAGGAAGACAGGGCAACAAGTGGAGGGATGAGGTTGACATCCTACAGTCACATCTCTGACTCATAATTGTTCCTGTCTGATAGAACTGCAGGAATGGAAATGGAGAGGAGCCTGAGGGACAGAAAGTCTAGGAACAGGCCCAAAGTAGGATACAGCTCAGAGATCTTACTTTTACTGAGGCTATGGAAAGCTCACAAAAAGGGTCCTATCACGACTGCCCTTTGAAAGACCCAACAAGCAGCTGAAAGTGTCAGATGGAGATATTTGCACCCAACCAATGGACAGAAGCAGCTGACCCCTGTTATTGAATTAGGGAGAGTCTGGAAGAAGCTGAAGAGGAGGGCGATCCTGTAGGAGGACCAGCAGTCTCAATTAATCTGGACCCCCAAGATCTCTCAAACACTGGACCACCAAACAGACAGCATACACCAGCTGATATGAGGCTCCCAACACACATATAGTAGAGGACTTCTGGGTCTGTGTTCATTCAGAGATGATGCATCTAACCCTCAAGAGACTGGAGGCCCCAGGGAATTTAGAAGTCAGGTGGGGTGGGGGTGTGGCAATCCACGTGGAGGCAGGGAGTGAGAAGGAGGTGTGGGATGTGGAACAGTCAGAGGGTGGACCAGGTGGGGAATAAAGTCTGGAGTATAATTAATTAATTAATAAAACAAAAAATTTAAAGTAAACAATATGTCAGGAGACTCATAAAACTGAAAACCTTCTATTTATCAAATGAACCAACTCATCAGTGGGACAAAAATCCTAGAATGGGAAAGAATCATTTCATTTTATACATCTTATAGAGAATTCATATCCTGAATATATAATAGAATCAATAATAAGAACTGAGGCTTTTAAACTAGACTAGTTTTAGAAAATAGTCTATTGATCTTAACAGAGACTTCTCAAATAAATAAATAAACAAAAATGACTAAGGAAGATATAAAATAATGCTTCACAATCTTTGCAATTGGAGAAATGCAAATAAAAACACTTTGAGATTTCATTTTACTCAGTCAGGCTATCTACTACTAATAAAGCCATTGACACTAAAGGATGGTGAAGATTCTGGCAAAAAGCAACCCTTCGTCACTCTTGGTGGGACTGCTACCTACTGTTTTTAAAATAAGTTTGGAGAGTCATCAATGTGCTAAAAATAGATCTGATATATGACTGAGGTATACCCCAATTGGCATATATAACCACTCATTGGCGTATGCCAAATGATACTAACTAATGATATGCAACTAAAAAGAAGCTCACTTGTCCATGTTCACTTTGTTCAACTGAAAAAAGCTTGAACATTGTACCAGTCTTCATGTCCGTTAGCTGATGAATGCATAGTGAAAAGGTCCTATGCATTCACAAGAGTCTACAAATAACTAGGAAAACATGACATTAATAGGCTAGTGGATGCTCTTGAACTCTTAGTAATATTTCTCTTGTCTTATTTCAAAGACCTTGACTTAATAGCCATTAAGGTGTCAAAGAAACATTTCCTTAAAAACTACTTCATCTATTTGATAATATCATTAAGAATTCAACAATCATATAAACAAACACCTTTCATTTAAATTTCCTAGACTATCAATACTTTCATTATGTATGACAGTAATCAGAGGATGGTTATTGCTAATATAAACAAGAACACACTATAACATTGAAGTTGACAAAGAATAAAAATGGAAAAATAACATAAACTCTGTGATAACCTGATGCTACATCCAAAAATTTGTTATAAATTATTTCTAATTTAACATAGTATATACATAAAAATAAAAGCAAGGAATCCATGAAAACCTCTAATACATTTTCTGTAGTGCTGGCAATGAATTGACTACTTACTGACAAAGAGACACAGTTTTTATTTTTATTTCCCACTGCTACTCTCACATCGTTAGAGCTAAACAATTATTTGTGTTTACTCTTAGGGGACAAATTCTATACTTAATTATATCTGTTGTTGCAGTTTATTATTTTTAATAATGTAAACATGTGAAGTGTTGATGATCATATTTTTCACTCTACCCCCATCTTCTCTCCTCGTGACATCCCCTATCGTTAGTCCTCTTTGCTACTACCTCTCCTCATTAGCTGTAATTGTGATGGTTCTTTGATCCTACTCTTTGTGAAACAATGTTCCCTGTAGGTTTTATTTTTCTTCCTATAATAAATAGTAAGTACCGCAGTTTTGAAAACTATTATTAAAATGGTTATGTTTTAAAATAACATTAAAGAAAAAGAATATAGTTATGTTGTGTCTCCTAGTACTTATTGCTTTTGATTTGACATTTTCCCATGATAGTTGAATGTGGAATAGGTAGAGAGAGTAAGTAAAGAATGTTTGCAACAGTAGTCTGTAACAGACATTGTGGTTTGTTCTTCTGTTCTCTTCAGTTTTTAGTTCTGTAGATAAGCTATTCCTTCACCTCCTCTTATTCTTGGAGAGTCAGGCTGCTGCTGGGTAGATAAAAAGAAGATGATTATCTGTAAGATCCATGCTTACTTCACTTTTGTTTAAACTGACATTGAAATTTAACATTTATCATGGAGCAACTGTGATACAAAATATCGGCCCTAAATATATAAATAAATATATATATATATGTATATATATATTTAAATTATATATTAAATATATAAATTATATATTAATTTAATATATATACATATATACACATACACACATATATATGGCCTGTAAAGCATACCTCAATGTCTATTTCAAAACTGATTTGATGAATACAGAAAAAGGTCAAACTAAAAATATCTAAATTGAGTCAGTTACAAGTGTACTAACATATGCCCTATTTAATAACTGTCTATGAGTGTGCAGTATAGTTTAAGTAGTTTCAGGATTGCTAATTCTTACAGCACAGAGTTATGAACTACCAGTCAGCTTGCTCCTAACAAGGTCAGGCACTTATGTGTCAATGACATCCTAATGTACCAGAAGGTGAATGACTGACATGAGTGGGCTTGTGGGATGAAACTGCTGCAGCAGGGTAGCACATTCAGAATGACATGATGTCCTGAATCAGAAGCAACTGTGATCCCATCTGTTTAGAAGCCTAGCTGCTCACATTAAAACCTCTCTATTCAGGCAAGATATTTCCTGAGAGATATATCTTTTTATTTCTATAAACACTCCGATGCTGTAAGTGTGAAATGTTTTCAGATTCCTCTTCCATATGTGGTTAGCTATTTCTATATGATTTCATTAAATATCTCTGACACATTGATCAACAATGAGTATTTGCATGTGCAGACTATGGATTGGCTAATCAGTCTTACCCAAAAGCAGAAAGCGATAATGTCCATAAAGATTTGTGTTAAAAGCATCCCTATGATAGTGATCAAATAGAAATATAATTTATGCTTGTTAAAATTCAGAATATCAAAGCAAGCCCTGAGCACAAAATGTCTGATAAAAGCTAATATTGTTAACATGAAATTCTTTTAAAACATCTGTAAGTATTATTGGATTATATCTGTACTTTTTATCATACTCTCCAGTCATTTGAAACCTGTAAAAAATAGGAATCCACGTTCTCAGGCCCCCTTATGCTCATCTGTGTTCTATTTTCTTATGGTGCAATTTCACAATTATAGTTTTCTGGAAAGCTATAATCAATATCAATGCTATATGAAGTAAAACAATGAAGACATATGGACAAAAATATACTTGCAAACTTAGTAGTATTTGGTGATATCTATTTGAAATTGTTTTTACTCTTTCATGGATGCCTTAAGAGAAGATATAAGTTCAAAATATGTAACAGCTGCTGACATAATGCTATGATAACTACTAAATGGAGACCAAAATTGGGACAATTTAGATAATTTATAAAATAAAAAAATCGTAATGGAAAGAGTTAATATGTGATTAGAAAAATAGAAATAACCTTTAATCTTAAGACTAGCTTAAAAATAAAAGTGAAGCAAAATACTTTTATAAATTAATTTCAGGAAAATACATTAAAGCATATGTAATTAGATGATATATGGAAAGAGACTGAACCCAAAGTAAACAAAAATTCATGAGAATTTGTATACTAGTCATGGTGTTTTGAATAAGAATGTCCACCAAAGGCTTACTTATTTGAATTCTTAGTTGCAAAAGCATATAACTATTTGAATTGATTAGAAGTATTAAGAGATGTGACTTTGTTGGAAAAAGAATCTCACAAGTGTAGAATTTGAGGTTTCAAAAATTCATATGATGCTCAGAGTCCTCTGTCTCTGCCTGCCTCAGCCTGTCTTTGTCTCTGTTTGTCTCTGTGTGTATGTGTGTGTGTCTCCCTCTCACTCTCTTGCTCTCTTACTTTCCTTCTCTCTCTGGCTGTGAATCAGGGTGTAGCTCAAAGCTACTGCTCCAGTACCATGCTACACTCCATGTTGATAATTAAGGCCCTGAAACAGTAAGCAGTACTCCAATTATATACATCCTTTTATAAGTTTTATCGGTCATGATGTCTTTCCATGTAGGAATTTGGAAGACTCTGGACATTTGCACTAGAAAAGAGTTTAAACTAGGCTTAATGGGCAATCTTAGTAGGAGAGTAGAAGAAAGTAATAGTGCTATACAGGCTCAAATCAAGAATTTTAAGAGAGGAAGTATATTTATTAACATTTTTGATATTTTGGCATGCAGTGTGGCTTCTTTTACTACTGTCCTAAAATATCTACCTGAGGTTAAATTGAAGATTTCTGGATTAATGTCTTTTGAAGAAGATATTTCAAGAGTGTCTAGTATTGATGCTCTGGTTATGAGTAATCACTTATGCATCTCTATAATGAAGAGGAGTAACATGGACAAAGAGCAGTAGAAATGTACAATTCAAGAAGAAAAGAAGCACTGGAAAGTGAAAATATTAAAACAAAAGCTTGATGATAAATCGAATAATGAGAATGTTGACTTCAGGAAAAGAACTCACCCACTTAAGCTTCCAAATTGTGAAAAAGAATTAAACAACAGTTTAAGCACAAAAGGAAACTATCAATGAGAGAAATCTGACTCAGATGTAATTGAGAAAAGGAATAATGTTAGAACCCAATCAACATCAGAATTTGGCAGTTTCAGCTTTAGAGTCAAAGATATCAAAAAAAAAAAAGTGATTGTAGGATCTCCATAGGCTTGTGTCAGGAATGTCCTGAGTGGAGTCCCAGAGATACCGTTTATGTGAAATTGAAACCTGGATTATATTAGATACCCCAAGAGGTTAGAGGAGACTGAGTCATGAATTACCTGCCAAGCAGAACTTCAGGCTGGGCCCAAGGTAGTGGTATGTTGTAGTCAAGAAAGCTAAAATACTGTAAATCTGAAGAGGAGTTTAATATCAGACCTAGAGATACAGAATTTACTGTTTCTCCTGTTGTTAGGTCCAATATTTCTTTACTATGGTTCCTCTTCTCTCTTGTCAGACAGCAATGGCATTCAGAGTCATTGCATGTTGGTAGGATAGGATTTACTTTTCATTTTGATATTAGAGAGAGTTACAGTTAAAAGTCTCAGAAGAAACTTTGAGCTTTGGAATTTGAAATAATGTTGAGACTGTGGTAGATTGTGAGGACTTCTATTGCTGTGAAGAGACACTATAAATTATGGCAACTCTCATGAAGGAAAACATTTAATTGGGAATGGTTTACATTTTAGAAGTTTAGTCAATTTTCATCATGACAAGAACTTGGGAAGTACACAAGCAGATGTGATGCTGCGGGGACACATGGCTCCAGTTGGATATTTTAGCACAGGATTGCCTTATTGAGCATCACTGGGAGGGGACACTCTGTCCTGTGGAGGCTACCAGGGTAGGGGAATGCTAGGACATTGAGGCAGGGGTGGGTGGGCAGGTGGGGGAGTACCCTCATAGAGGCAGTGGGAAAGTGAGGGATAGCAAGTGTGTTGAGGGGAAACTGGGAAGGGGGATAACATTTGAATGTAAATAAAGTAATCAATAAAAAATACAAATAAAAAAACTACCACAGAGCCTTTGAGGCTGAATTGAAAGTATTTTACCTTATGATATGGCTATAAGTCTATTGGGGACAGGAAGGAAAATGTGGTGGTTTGAAAAAGAATGACCACCATGTGTTTACCAAAAAGTGGCACTATTTGAAAGGATTAGAAGAATTAAGGTGTGTGGTCTTGTTGGATGATGTATGTCACTAGGGCTGGGCATTAAAGCTTTCAAAAGCTCATGCCAAGACCAGGGTCTCTCCTTCTACCTCTGGATCAGGAGGGAGTAGTCAGCTATTGTTCCAGTGAGATGCTCATGATAATGGACAAAGCTCCTAAAACTGTAAGCAAAATCATATTTAAATGATTTTTTAAATAAATGTTGTCTTGGTCATGGAGTCTCTTCACAGTAATAGAACAGTGACAGAGGCAATAGATATATAACATTCATGCAAACATGTATCAAATCCCAGAGGACTAACATTCAATTTTCAGGAATTAAAAATAGATAGAAATCATTATATATGATTTTAAATATCCTTCCTAAATCTGAAAGCCTATTTAGGTAATTGTAGATTCAGCAATAGCAAGAACTAGAATTCATAAAGCCATAATGATTGTATGAAAATATATTGTGAATAAATCCAGGTAACCATATAAATCTATTATTTGGGGAAAGATTTCAAAACACAGTGAAGAACTTCATATGGGAATTTGAAAATATGTTCATATCAATGAATACCTATTAAGAGTTCCTCCATGAAAATCCAGTCTCTGGAAAGAAAGCAATTTCTCCTTTGCATCAACATTACAGAAGATCCAAAGAGAAGATGATGGACTAAAGACATCTAACATTTTCTCATTCTTCACAGGATCAATGCAAATCTTTGTGCTTCAGGCAAAAATAGGGTATAGTGTAACAATACTGGAATATAGGAGGAAATTATCAATTATATTGTGAAAACAATTTAAGCTGTAAAAGCTACAGAATAAATAGCCAGTGGTGTGTGAGGGAAGGAGAAGTTAAGCACCACAGTAGGAACTTAATAATGTGGGAAATAAGTCTAGGAGAACTTCATATTCTCTGAATCTAGAGCATTCTAAATATACACTTAAGGTAAAGAAATATGTAACCCCAGAGCATGTTGCCCTTAGAGAAGACATTCTTGGTATATTTTCATAGGTGAGAGACTATGCAGACATACTAAGAAGGATCCAAACATCTGTCCATACATGGAGAAGGACTAGAAGCCTTTGAATTCTACATCTTCAGGTTGCACATGACCTACCTTCCTTTTTCCTTTGCTTATTAGCCCTTCTTTCAAAAAGTAGCAGAGGTTCAGGTAACTGATTGAAATTTGCATAGAAGTCTCTAAACAGATGTCTGTTTTATAAAGAACTACTAGTGCTGTCATCCTTCCTAGATATATACTTAAAGAAATCAAAGAAACATTAATGGAGATACACAAAAAACTCATGCTATTGCAGAACAAATCCTAGCAGGTAAATTGTGAGCATACCTTATCAGTGTATCCTCTCTCTCTCTCTCTCTCTCTCTCTCTCTCTCTCTCTCTCTCTCTCTCTC
>JADRCD010219943.1:16620-50773 GCA_019843815.1 Montemys delectorum
AGATAGATAGATAGATAGATAGATAGATAGATAGATAGATAGATAGATAGATATTTAGAATAGAATAGAATTTTTAGAAATGCAGAACTATTATGATACATATGAGTAAATGGAAAGAATCGGAAATTATTGTATTAAGTTCATTGTATCAGTTAAGGGTACGGAGAGGTAGCTTAATGATTGAGAAAATTGGCTGTTGATTCTCAGCATCTACCTGGTAGCTCAAAACCACCTCTACCTCTAGTTTCATGGGTTCTGTTTCCTTCAAGCAAACTTGATACAAATGTTGAGTAGAAATACAAGTAGGCAAAACACCTAAACACATAATATAAAATAAATATAAATTTAAAGTGATAAATAAGTTTAAGTCATGGTTATCATACCCTTTTACATATATAAGATCTAAGGGAAGGGCAAGAAATGGATACAAGAAAGAAGATAGTTGACCATAAGAAAAAAGGAGAAGCTCCTAAAAGTGATGAAGTAAATAAGGAGAAGTGGTAACAGTCAATATGAGTAACAGTCATTTCATACAATCCAATCCTGAAATAGTAGATTCTTGTCCATTATTTTATATAATTTATAGAAAGTTTAGGAAAAGAAAGATGCACCAGTTACATGCAGAAAATATGACAGGCACTCTTCCCCAATTATTTTGAAGGGACATTTAAGCAGTATACATCTTTGATCTTATCACTTTGTAACTAAAAAGACAGTCTTATTAGAAGGGTCAGCTCAAAACCACATTGATGTCAAGGACTTTGTATGCATATGAAATGACTAAGAAATGTATAGAGCTTTGTGTACATGTATTATGTCATACATACTCACCATTAGAAATTAAATCTAAAACACACCAACATGCATTTGTTCCCTAGATAAAAATAATAATTTATATATTTTGGGCACAAATTTATACTTATGAAAAATGGTTTGCAAACAAAAGTAATCAGAATAGCAGATTTTTAAATGTTGGTAATATTTTAGTTCATTATTATATCTGCTTCTGTATACAATCTGTTTACCAGTACCACTTTGAGTTTGGTAACTGAAAAAAAAAAAAAGATGTTAGGGCTCATATAGGAAAATTGTAAGGAAGAACTCTGCCATGGTATTTGCATGGACATTTCACACATTATCATTCCATTCATTTACTATGAAAATGTATTGCATTTTAAACTTATATTGAAGAAAATAGAGGGTGTTTGTGTGGAATGTTAAAACATAAACATTTTGCTGTGTTAATCACAAGTGGGGAGGGAGGGACCTGGGAGGGAAAGTGAATGGGGGGTTGGGAGGATACAGGGGAGTCTGACCTGGTATTGGGTGAGGGAAATAGACAGAACTGCTGAGGGTCAGCAGAATGAGTGGAAACTGGCAACCTTGAGAGGAAGATGGTTGGGGAAAGCCTCCAGAATGCAATAGAGATCTGGGAAGTGAGAGACTCTCGAGGCTCAAAGGGAGAGACCTTAGATGAAATGCCAGACAGTAGGGAAGGGATAGGGAGAGGGAACTGGTAGAACCTACCTCCAGCAGGAAGACAGAGCAACAAGTGGAGGGAGGAGGTTGACATCCTACAGTCACATCTCTGACCCATAATTGTTCCTGTATGAAATAACTGCAGGAATGGAAATGGAGAGGAGCCTGAGGAAAAGAAAGTCTAGGAACAGGCCCAAAGTAGGATCCTGCTCAAGGGGATCCAACTATTACTGAGGCTATGGAGTGCTCATAAAACCGGTCCTATCATGATTGCACCCTGAAAGGCACAACAAACAGCCTAAAGAGTCAGATTCTGATATTTGCACCCAACCAATGGACAGAAGCTGCTGACCCCTGTGGTTGAATTGGGGAGAGTCTGTAAGAAAGTGAGGAGGAGGGCTATCCTGTAGGAGGACCAGCAGGCTTAATTAGCCTAGACCCTTGAGATCTCTCAAACATTGGTTTACCAAACAGGCAGCATACACCAGCTGAAATGAGAACACCAACACATATACAACATAGGACTGCTGAGTCTGGGTTCAGTCAGAGAAGATGCACCTGATCCTCAAGAGACTGGAGGCCCCAGGGAGTTTAGAGGTTTGTTGGGTGTTAGGGATATCCTTGTGGAGACAAGGGGTGTGGAGGAGGTGTGGGATGTGGAACAGTCGGAGCATGAACAGGTGGGGGAATGAAATCTAGATTGTAAAATAATAAATAAACAGAAGACAAAAAGAAAAACAAAAACAAACAAAAAAGAATAAAAAAACATGTTGCTGTGTTAATGAATTCCTCCATTTTTCTAGCGAAACCTAATAAAAAATGCTAAAGAAAATTTGGTAATTTTTTTTCTATCTTCCAGAATTATTATTTTTCTTGTCATTTGTTATTGATAAATCAGTCTTATAAGTACTGAGATATTGGTAGTAGTAAATAAGTATTCTACATAAAGCATGTAATATTTTTCATTAAAACTACATTACATTGATGGTTATGGTAAGTACCTACACATTAGCTACATTGTATATGTAGATGATTTTGATATGCACAGAGAAAGATATTTAGATAAAATACTATGCTTCACCATTTTTTTCTAATGATACTTTGTTTATTCACATTGTCCTTTGATTTTATTATTGCTTGTTACTTTTTGCGAACTTCCTGTAACCTGGGACATCCAGGAATAAGCACCCTCAACGGAGAAACTACCTCAAGGAGATTGATCTGTAGTCATATATATTGAGAAATTTCCTTTATTAACAATTGATGTGTGAAAAGCCAGCCCATTGTAGGTCTTATGCTGACCAGATTACTGAGAGCAAGCAAGTAAGCTTTCTTCCATAGTTTCTACTTCAGTTTTTGGCTCCATGTACTTCCTTGAGTTTCTGTTTTTGCTTCTGTGATGATGGATTGTGACCTATAAGGTGAAATAAACTATTTTCTTTGCAAGATATTTTTCGTTAGACTGTTTATCACAGCAACAGCAAACAAACTAGGACTGTTATAAAAACTGATTTTTCTTTGCATTATCTGATATTAATTTGTATGCATATCATTATGTAAATCCATTTTACTTACTTCCATTTTAATGAATAATTTATGTATAATATTGCTCTGCATAAGAAGTGTTTAAAGCAAATTCTATCATAAATTCTATCATTCTTCTTAAGTAAGCAATGTATATGGAAAAGATGATTCTCCTTTCAGCCTGTATTGCCCTACAGAACTGAATTATAGCAAGAGCTACATATAAAAACTGAAATATCCTCCGAGAGGCACAACGAGCAGCTGACTGAGGCAGACACAGATACTTACACATAACCATTGGACTGAAGTCAGGGACCTTTGCTGTTGAATTAGGGAAAGGCTAGAAGAAACTGAGGAGGAGGGCGACCTCTAGGAAGACCAGCAGTCTCAACTAACCTGGGACCACAGAGACACTGGTCCACCAACCAGGCAGCATATAAGAGCTGGTCCAAGACCTCCAAAACATATACACAGAGGCCCTGGTCTGGCCTCCGTGGAAGAAGATGTACCTAACACTCTAGAGACTTGAGGCCATAGGCAGTGGGGAGGCCTGGCAGAAGTGGGAGGTGGGGATCTCCTCTTGGAGACAGGGGGAGGAGGAATTGGATGAGGAGTTGAGAGAGGGTGGACCAGGAGGAAGGTAAAGGCTGGACTGTGAAACATAAAAGTAATTTAAAAAATTGAAATAACCTAGAAATCACATTGAACAACGAAAACAAAACTGAGTGTCAGCTATGTTTCTATTGCTGAGATAAAGATGATGACAAGAGCAGCCTGAAGAAGAGAGTTTATTTAGCTCACTTGGAACTCAGAAACCTGAAAGAAGGAACTGAAGCAATCTTCTTGGAGTAGTGCTACCTGTTGAATTGCTACACAAGTTTTATGCAGAACGCTTTCATTATTATTACTATTATTATTATTATTATTATTATTATTATTATTATTATTCACACTACATCCCAATTGCTCACCCCTCTCCAAGTCATACCCTCCCAAAAATCCTTCCTCCATCTCCTTCCTCCTCCTCTGAGAGGGAGGAGCCTGTCCATGGGTATTCCCATACCCTGGAACATCAAATCTCTACAGGGCTAGGCATATTCTTTTTCCACTGAGGCAAGACAAGGCAGAGTGGGTAGAAGAACATATCCTACATACAAGCAACAGATTTTGGGATAGTCCCCACTCCAGTTGCTCAGGCCTCACATGTAGATCCAACTGCACATCTGTTATATATGTGGGGGTGGGGCGGGCTAGGTCCAGCCTGTGTATGGTCTTTCATTGGTGGTTCAGTCTCTGAAATCCCCATGGGTCCAGGTTAGTTGACTCTGTTGGTCTTCTTGAGACATTCCTATCCCCTTCAGGGTCCTCAATCCTTCTCCTGACTCTTCCATATAAAGCCCCAAGCTCCATCCACTGTTTGACTGTGGGTCTTTGCATCCATCTGAGTCAGCAGCTGAGTGAAAGTCTCTCAGAGGACAGCCATGCTAGACTCCTGTCTATAAGCATAGCAGAGGACAATTAATAGGGTCAGTGAGTAGTGCTAGCCCATGGGAGTGTTCTCTAGTTGTATCTGTTCTTGCTTGGCTATTGTCTCACTCTCTGCTTCACCCTCCATCACTGCATTTCTTGTAGTCAGGATCAATTTGGGGTAGAAAGTTTTGGCTGTGTTGGTGTCTCTATTGCTCCATTGAGATTCCTGCCTGGCTACAGGAGGTGACTTCTTCAGTTTCCATATCCATATGCAATGCTGTAAGTTACAGCTATTGATAATTGGGACCTCAAGTATCCCAGGTCTCTGACATATCCCCAAGATGCTTCCCATATCTGGATCCCTGCCAGTTGCAGATGTCATTCATTCTCATGGCCACCTTGACAAACCTCCTGTCCCTCCCCACACCTGATCCTGACTCTCCTATTCCCTTCCCCATACCCACTCCAATCCTCTTTCTTACCTTGATCTGCCTCCTGTGAATATTTTACTCACTCTTCTAAGTGAAATTCAAGCATACTTGCTTGGGCCTTCCTTCCTGTTTAGCTTTTTTGGGTCTGTGAGATGTAGCACAGGTACTGTATTAGTCAGGTTTCTCTAGAGTCACAGAACTTATGGTAGTCTTTATATAGTCAAGGAATTCATTGATGACTTACAGTATGTAGTCCAACTCCCAACAGTGGTCAGCAGCAGCTGTGAATGGAAGTCCAAGGATCTAGCAGTTGCTCAGTCCCACAAAGCAAGCAGGTAAAGAAAGAGAGCCTTCCTTCTTCCAATGTCCTCATATAGGTCTCCAGAAAAAGGTGTGGCCCAGATTAAAGGTGTGTGCCATCACACCTTTAATCCCAGATGACCTTGAGCTTAGAGATCTTCCTATCTTAATCTTCTGGGACTCATAGCCACTATGCCTCAAGATCTCCATGACAAGATCCAGGTCTGAAACTTGTATCTCTCAGCCTCCAGATTAGGATCACAGGTGAACCTTCCAGTTCTGGATTGTAGTTCACTCCAGATATAGTCAAGTTGACAACCAGGAATAATCAGTACAGGTACCCTGTATTTTATGGCTAACATCCATTTATAAGTGAATAGATACAGTGCTTATACTTTTAGGTCTGGGTTCCATCACTCAGGATGATATTCTCAAGTTCTATCCATTTGCCTGCAAAACTCATGTTTTTATTTTTAATAGCTTAAATATTCTATTATGTAGATGTACCATATTTTCTTTATCCATTCTTAAGTTGAAGGGCATCTAGGTTTTTTCTAGTTTCTGGCTGTTTTGAATAAAGCTGCTATGAATATAGTTGAGCAGGTATCCTAGAGGAATAGTAGAGTATATTTCTGGTATATTTCCAGGAGTGCTATAGCTGGGTCTAGAGGTAGAACTATTCCCAGTTTTCTGAGAAATTACCAAATGTATTTCCTGAGTGGTTGCACAAGTTTGTACCCTCCCCAGCTGTGGAGGAGTGTTCCCCTTGCTATCCTCACCAGCATGT
The DNA here is from genome assembly GCA_019843815.1 of Montemys delectorum. NCBI lineage: Eukaryota > Metazoa > Chordata > Mammalia > Rodentia > Muridae > Montemys > Montemys delectorum. The sequence goes on from JADRCD010219943.1 coordinate 22,612, forward strand.
GCTATCACTTTTGATCCTAGCCATTCTGATCAGTGTAATATAGAATTTCAAAACTCTTTTGATTTGCATTTGCCTGATGACTAGACTTTGAGCATTTCTGTAAGTGCTTCTTGGCCATTCAAGATTCCTCTGTTGAGAATTCTCTGTTTAGTTCTATACCATTTTTTAATTGTGTTTTTTGAGATTGTGGTGTTTAACTTCTTTAGTTCTTTATAAATTTTGCATATTATCCTTCTGTAAGATGTAGGGTTTGTGAAGGTCATCTCCCCATCCGTAGGCTACAGTTTTATGTTGAAGTCTTTGATCTACCCAGACTTGAATTTTGTGCAGGGTGATAGAAATGCATCTATTTCTATTTACATGCAGACATCTAATTAGAACATGACTATTTCTGGGAGATGCTTTCTTTTTTTCCATTGCATAGTGCTGTGTGTACCCTAGACAGCTCTCCACCAGACCCTACCTGCCCTTGGGTGTTGGGGGTGACTTGGCACAGAGTTAATGACACAGACTCTAGTAGCAGGTGAGAAATGCCACAGCAAGCTCATCTGGGCACTGTTGCAAACTCCTTTAATACACTCCACCCACGCCCTCATTGGTCCCAAGAAAGTATTTATTCTAAACAGCAAATCCTGGTAGTCTGGCATTATTTGTGCTAGCAATCCTTTGTCTCAGACAGTTCTCAATTTGGTCCTCCTGCAGGAGCTGTTTCTCCAGCTCCATGGCCCCAAGTCTTTACATAGAGGCATTCCTGATGTTCCTGGTACAGTATTGTTTTTGCTTCTTTATCAAAAATCAAATGTCCATTGGTATGTCTGTTTATTTCAGGGTCTTCAATTCAATTCCATTGATTAAGATGTTGTTTCTGTACTGATATCATGCAGTTTTTAATGATGTTTCGGTGTAGTACAGCTTGAGGGCAGAGATGGCGATTCCACCAGTTCATTTGTTGTTCAGGATTTTTTTTTTCAGCTTTTCTGTTTTATTTTGTCTTGTTTTGTTTTTCAATATGAAGTTTAGAATTGCTCTTTCAGTGTCTGTAAAGGATAGTGTTGGGATTCTGATTGAAATTGTATTTAATTTGTAAATTGTTTCTGGTAAAATGGCTATTTTAACTATGTTAATCCTATTGATACCTGAGCATGAGAGATATTTCCATTTTCTGATATCTTCCTCTAATTCCTTCTTCAGTGACTTCAAGATCTTGCTATGTAAGTCACTTGCTTGGTTAGAATTACACCATGACATTTTATATTATATGCGACTATTATAAAGGGTGTTGTTTCCCTAATTTCTTTCTTGGCCCATTTAATATTTGTATAAAGGGGGACTACTGATTTTATTTTTTGAGTTAATTTTGTATCCAGGCACTTTGCTGAAGGTGTTTTTAAGGTGTAGGAGTTCTAAGAATCATGAGGTCTTACTTCAAAAGCAAGTACTCGATAATATCATAAAATCTTAACAAAAAGGATGATTATCTAGACAGATACCACTTACCAAAATAAAATCAAGATCATGTTTACTATTTTAACAGTCCTATAACTCCTAAGGAAGTAGAAGCAGTTGTCAAAAGTATCCCAACCAAAAAATCCCAGGGACAGGTTGTTTTAGTACAGAATTTCACCAGACCGTCAAAGAACAATAATATGTTTTATTACATAATTCAGGACAACCTGAATAATATGGAACCAAACAGTTGAGAGTAAAATTCTATATCAAATAGTAATCAAAAAATGTCCTATACACTTTCCAACAGTCCAGTATAGTGAGGCATTTCTTAATTGGGGTCCTCTTTTTCAATATTACTCTTACTGGTGTCAAGTTGACCAAAAAGCTAATCAGTATAAAGAAGTCATTTTAATAAAATATTTTAATTATTTTCATTTATCTAATACATTATTATTTAATGAATATAAACTGTTTTATGTTTAAATGAATATAAAATTAATATAAATGAGCTGTTTAATATTTTCATTATGGTATGTGCTCAATGCTTTTACAACAAATTTCAACTTGATCATGACTGATTTCTTTGGAAATCTTTGCATCATGCAAAGATATTAGCAATTCAAATGAATTCATATGCTGAAGATATTCCACAAATATTTTAACTTTTTCTAACATCTGAACTGAAGGAATAATTTTATATTCTAAATGTATGTTAATTAAATGAAATACCAACTCATAGACTCATTAGTTACCCATGTCTAATATTTACTGCATTGGACAGCACAGATTAATGCCACAACTTTAGTATTATTTATTTATTTAAGAGAAAGATTGGGCCGGGTGGTAGTGGTGCATGCCTTTAATCCCAGCACTTGGGAGGCAGAGGCAGGTAATTTCTGAGTTTGAGGCTAGCCTGGTCTACAGAGTGAGTTCCAGGACAACCAGGGCTATACAGAAAAGCCCTGTCTCAAAAAATCGAAAAAAAAAAAAGAAATAAAAAAGAAAGTTTATTTTATCAATTAGTATATATATATATATATATATATATATATATATATATCAACTTGTCTTTGAAAATAATGCAATATAATTATCATTGTTGATAATGTTATTTAAAATAATCATTATTAGAAACAATATTGAATGTTATTTATAACAATTCCTTTAAAAAGCATAGTTTCTTATGTGAGTTTTAATGTTTCACTATCTTTCAAATAGTGATTTATATGTAGGCAGTGGATAAGTGATAGTTAGACAGATAGCAGAGACATGGTAGTTGTAGATGTTAGGTATATGTTAACATATAGATCACATATGGGTATGTGAGAATACAATATACCTAGGATATAATATGGTTACCATCAACGTCATATTGCTATGAAACATTTGAAATAGTTTGAAATGTGATTTGTCTGAACTGACAAGTACTTTACATTTAAATGCACTTTAAAACAAGATTTCTTGATTGTATATTGGAATTATAATACATTAAAACATGTTTTAATAAAAAGAGAATTAGTTTTACCTGGTTATTTTTGATTTCTAACACGTAACAACTGAAAAACATGACGTTATTTATGGATACCCTTAGATGTATGAGAACTGCATTGCTCAGGAGGGAAAATACGTTTGCAAGGTCACTGTTCATGAGCTCTTTCTGAAATATTCAATTTTGCTTATTTGCATGCATCAATGAGACATGATTTTATTCTATAAAGAGAAGCAGTGTATGAATGATAATGTTAATTATTTACTCTGCCAAACGTAATGCATTTAACATGAAGCAAGAGGACATAGAAAAAAATTTCCCCCTTGAGATATTGGGTATGGTTTCTCTTTGTAAGCTTTTTTTCTCAGTGTGTTTTCAGTTGATAACACCTGAAATGATGCCATACATGAGATTCATATCTGTACATTGAATTTCAAATGGTATTATAGAAGTGACAAAGTATATTTCTTGGAATGGGGTCCACAAACTAATATTAAAGATTTCTGGAACTTCCGGCAACATCAGTCAGTGGTTACTTACATAGCAGGTGCATGAACTTGAGGCCTTTGTCTACCTTTATTTTATATGTTTTGCTACTGAATTAGTTACTGTCCTACTGCTATGACTAAGAGAAACACATAAAAGGAAATGTTTAATTTGAAGCTTGCTTACAGCTTCAGAGGGTTAGTCCATTATCATCATCCCAGGAAGCACGACAGCTCATAGGCAATAATGGTGCTGGAGAAACAGCACAGTTAGGATCCACATTCATTAGAGGAAGAGAGAGAAATACTTGATCTTACTGGGCTTTTGAAACCTCAAACCACGCCTTTTTAGTGACACACCTCCTCCAATAAAGCCAAGAGTCTTAATCCTTTCCAAACAGTTCTACCAATGGGAAGCAAGCTTTGACACATTTGAGGATATGGGGCCATTGTTATACATATCATAAAACTACTTTACACTATGAGGTACAGGTGGTGAGTCAAAGGGTATGGGCTATTATAGCAAATTTCAAAAGTAAAAACCAAAATATGTTGACATTAATTCAAGGAATTGTATGACTGTGACAAGAATCCCATTAGACTACTAAAATTGTAGGATTTTAGCACACTGTACCAAGTAATACCAGTTTAATTCAGCAGAGAGGTGAGGTGCTGGGTTGTTTGTTTGTTTGTTGTATATTTATTCATTTTCCACATATAGGTAATTAAATATGTGCTATGAATCACCTAACGGTGGTGTAATCATATTCTTGTCTTCAAAGAGATTTTAGTTTTTTAGTAAAACAAAGTGTAAGTTGAAATATTAAGTGTATCATTAGTACAGTTTGCTTCAGAATCAGAAGCAATCAATCGTAAAGTAGCTAGGAAGCAAGGAAGAAAAGGTCTGTGTGGCTTAATTCTGAAGAGGAGATCTGGAGAAGAATTTATCCACTGAAAGTTTTGGAATGGACTGCATGTATTTTAAGCTCGGTGGGAGAGGCTAGTGAAGAAATTATGTCTGAAACTTTCTCATATTAGTGGAGCTACAGGGTATTAAGTATTAATTTCTATAATTGTATTTGTTTATTCAAGATTTAATTTTAGTGGTTGCTCCAGGGATGATCTTATGTTTTCTATGAAAATAGTCACAATACAAGGTACTGATTTAAACAATGTTTCTGGTTTTTTACTTAGTTTTCTTTCCTTTTACAGTAGTTTGTTTTACTATTCTTGAGTATTTAGATTCTAATTCTAAACATGATTGATGCATATAATCTAAAAAAAGAATCTAAGTTAATTATGATTGCAGACTTAAATAATTTCTACCTGAAACATATGTGTGAGGATTTCTACCAAGAAAAAATTGTTACCACCTTCAACCACTCTATGCCTCGTAGTCTATTGTTTTTAATCTTCACAGCTATTTATGGGTATAGGTGATAAGATTATGAGATGAAGTCACTGTAAAATGTAAAAAATGTATGAATAACATGACTGTCTCATGTTTACCTGATAAATAGCAGTGCCAAACTCTGAATTACAAATCCTTTTTAATATCTTTCTTTTTTATTATATATTTCTGAGATATGTGTGTGTTTGTGTTTGTGTGTTGTGTGCCTGTGTATGTGTGTGTGTGTACTTTAGAAATGCAAACACAACAATTTAAATATAGTTATGACTTCAGTGCTTAAATTTTGTCTCAATATTTTGTTGAACATTTATTATCTTCTACTATTGGTAAGATATATATGAACTTCAAAAATATTTATCTAATTTTTAATCTATACTATGACAACATTGTGCATGGTCTTATTAGATGTAGGATAAAACTTGAAAAGAGGGTGGGACCACATAGTGCTATATTTAAGTACCCATTTGTAGACTGTTAAGGGAAAAAGTGTGCAAGTGCTGTTGTATTAATCAAATAAATATTATTCCATAGGCTAGGAAAGAAATCAAGGATGATGGCATTCTTGTTGTTGAGGTATCCAATTAGAACAGATGAGTTCTATTTGAATATAGCAGTTAGGTCTTATTGCTCACAGTGTACTAGCTAATAGCAACAATTTAGTCATGTAGAAATCATTTGTAAACAAATAAAAATCAATGTTGACTGTTCTCACAAATAGCATAAGAAAACACTGTTATTCATGTGAAATTTTGGCATAGCTGATACACATATATAAGATGGGACCATTTCCATTTCAAATGTGTAGACATTATGTTACAAATACATTATGTTGCTCAATTAGAGTGTGAGCTGTGATTAGTAATTTTCAATGGTCATTGCATAAAAAGACTCTGTGTAACTTCTGACCTCTTAGAATCATGCTTGTTTATTTTTCAACTTCTATATCTATAAGGTCACAATATATTTCACTTGTATCTTCCTATCTGAGTATTTTAATTAGAAGGCTTGGATTATCTCATTATATATGCAGTCAAGCCAAGCCTATCAAAATATGTTCCTGGATTTGCCATCACATTCCAGCTGTGTGTACAAGACTTGGCTGCTTGTACTGAATCAACTACTTATGCTTTCCAATGTAGACACAAAAGCAAAAACTAAATATGGCTCTAAGTTCACAGTACCAAAAATGTGATTTTCAGTTGTCCATGAGCATTAGTTATAATCTAGTACAATACAGTAAACTTTCAGTTGAAGAAAACAATGCCAGGAGACATTAATTAACTTTAAACTTACATTGCAAAGTAATGACAAATAAACTTCTGGGACCTGGTTCTGGGCTTTTCAACACAAAGTTCCCCCATTATGGTGTGTTGCTAAATAGACCACAGCTGTAGTCAATGCCTTCACCTTTGGCACTCATCACTCTAGACTCAGCTCCTATAAAATTACTAACTTTTCTCCTTAGGTCTTAGCTCTTGTATTTAGATCCACATGATATGCTCTAAACTTGCTGTAGTTTCATATGCTATTTTTCAGTCATATCTGAAACAAAAGTCAGTACTCTACACATAATTGTTAAAAGTATAAGAGTTTAGAAATATATGGTGCTAAATGCTTCACCTTCAAAAGGAAGGAACTGTGAAATCTGATAGCATTGGTTTTGTAACTAGCTTTAGCCTCTAAAAAAAATAAGTAAGTATGTAAGTAAGTAAGTAAGTAAGTAAGTAAGTAAGTAAGTGAGTAAATCAATAAACAATGCATTTGAAGATGTCCTCAATTAGTACATGAGGAGATATCTACTTCCCAAATGTTTTAAACATAGTTCTTGAAACATTAGCCAGAGCAATTAGAAACTAGATAGAAACTAAAGAATATAATTTGGAAAATTATTCTCATTTGCAAGTGATACAATGTTATACATTAGGTCCCCAAAATTCCATCAAGAGGCTCCTCAAAATCGTGAACAATTTCAGCAAAGTATCAGGATAAAAAAACCAACGAAAAATAATTATCAACACTTTCTAACTCTACGAAGAATTGAGTTGGAATTTTGATGAGGATTGCATTGAATCTGTAGATTGTTTTTGGCAACATGGCCATTTTTACTATATTAATCCTGCCAATCCATGAGCATGGAAAAACTTTCCATCTTCTGAGATCTTCTTCTATTTTTTTCCTCAGAGACTTGAAGTTCTTGTCATACAGATCTTTCACTTGCTTGGTTAGAGTCACACCAAGGTATTTTATATTACTTGTGATTATTGTGAAGGGTGTCCTTTCCCTAATATCTTTCTCAGCTTGTTTATCCTTTGAGTAGAGGAAGGCTACTGATTTGTTTGAGTTAATTTTATATCCAGCCATTTTGCTGAAGTTTTTTTTATCAGGTTTAGGAATTCTCTAGTGGAGTTTTAGGGATCACTTAAGTATACTGTTTTATCTTCTGCAAATAATGATATTTTGAGTTCTTTCTTTCCAAGTCATATCCCTTTGACCTTCTTGTGTTGTCTAATTGCTCTGGCTAGTACTTTTGAGTACTCTGATAAATAGGTAGCGAGAGAGTGGGCAGCCTTATCTAGTCCCTGATTATGGTGGGATTGCTTCAAGTTTTTCTCCATTTAGTTTGATGTTTGCTGGTTACAAATTCATTTGGAATAACAAAAATATTCAGGATAGTGAAAACTATTCTCAAGAATAAAAGAACTTCTGGGGGAATCACCATCCCTCACCTCAAGCCTTATTACATAGCAATAGTAAAAAAAAAAAAAAAAAAAAAAAAAAAAAAAAAAAAAAAAAAAAAAAAGCCTGCATGGTATTGGTATAGAGACAAGCAGCAAGCAGGCAGAGCAATGGAACAGAATTGAAGACCCAGAAATGAACCCACACACCTATAGTCACTTGATTTTTGACATAGGAGCTAAAACCATCCAGTGAATAAAAGGACAGAATTTTCAACAAATGGTTCTGGTTCAACTGGAAGTCAGCATGCAGAAGAATATAAATCAATCCATTCTTAACTCCTTGTACACAGCTCAAAACCACATACACTGAAAGTAATAGAAGAGAAAGTGGGGAAGAGCCTCAAACATATGGGCACATGGGAAAATTTCCTGAACAGAATACCAATGGCTTATACTTAAAGAACAAGAATTAACAAATAGGACCTCATAAAATTCAAAGTTTCTGTGTGGCAAAGGAAACTGTTCATAGGACAACCAACCCTACATCTGATAGAGGGCTAATATCCAACATATATAAAGAACTCAAGAAGTTAGACTGCAGAGAACCAAATAACCCTATTAAAAATGGGTTGGAGCTAAATGAAGAATTCTCCACTGAGGAATACTGAATGACTGATAAGCACTTAAAGAAATGTTCAACATCCTTAGTCATCAGGGAAATCCAAATCAAAACAATTCTGAGATCCCACCTCACACCAGTCTGAATGGCTAAGATCTAAAACTCAGGTGACAGGAAATGCTGCCAAAGATGTAGAGAAAGAGGATCAGTCCTCCATTGCTGTTGGGATTGCAATCTGGTACAATCACTGTTGAAATCTGTCTGGCAGTTCCTTACAAAATTGGACATAGTATTACCTGAGGAACCAGTTATAAAACTTCTGTGCATAAACACAAAAGATATACCTTTTTATATGGTCCAACATATAACAAAGACACATGCTCCAATATGTTCATAGCAGACTAATTTATAACAGCCAGAAGCTGTAAAGAACCCAGATGTCCTTCAACATACGAATGTATACAGAAAATGTGGTACATTTATGCAATGGAATACTACTCAGCTATTAAAAATGATGAATTCATGAAATTCTTAGGCAAATGTGTGGAACTAGAAAATATCACTCTGAATGAAGTAACCCAGTCCCAAAAGAATGCACATGGTATACACTCACTTATAAATGGATATTAGGCCAAAGGCTTGAAATACCCAAGATACAATTAACAGACCACATAAAGCTCAAGAAGAAGGAAGACAAAAGTTTGGTTCTTCTTTCCTAAAAGGGGGAGCAAAGTAATCAAGGGAAGAAATATGGAGACAATGTATGGAACAGAGACTGAAGGAAAGGGTAACCAGAGACTACCCCACTTGGGGATCCATCCCATATAAAGTCATCAAACCCAGACACTATTGTGGATGCCAAGAAGTGCTTGCTGACAGGAGATTGATATAGCCATCTCCTGTGATTCTCTGCCAGAACCTGACAAATATAGAGGCAAATGCTTGCAGCCAATCATTAGACTGAGCAAGGCTTCCCTAATGGAGGAGTAAGAGAAGGACTAAAGGAGCTGAAGGAGTTTGCCAACCATAGGAAGAACAACAATATCAACCAACTATACCCCTCTGAGCTCCCAGCTACTAAACCATCAACCATAGAATATACAACAAAGAGGATGGATCCATGGTTCCAACCTCATATGTAGCAGAGGATAGCCTTGTAGAACATCAATGGGAGGAGTGATCCTTGTTCCTGGGAAGACTTGATGCCCTAGTGTAGGGCAATGCTAGGACAAGGAGTTTGGTGTGGGTGGGTGGGGGAGCACCCTCATAGAAGCAGACTGATGGAAGATTGGATAGGTGGTTTCTGGATGGGAAACTAGGAAAGGGGATAACATTTGAAATTTAAATAAAAAAGATAGCCAATAAAAATTATCAATAATTTGAAAAGATGATTTTGAATATACTTTTATCCACAAGAACCTGAAGTAAAATTAAAAAAAAAAAAACAAAAAAAAAAAAAAAAAAAAAAAAACAAGAGATCTAGGAATTAACCAAAATAGGAAGTGAAAGAGATCTGCAATTAAAACATTCAATCTTGGAAAAGAAACATTGAGGAAGACATGATAACATGGAAACTTCTTACATGCTCACAGATGAATAGAATTGATATTGTGAGAATCATTCTAACACAAGCAGTTCCCAGAGCCACTATCATTCCAATTAAAATCCAAACCTAGAATCATAACAACATCCTAAAATTCATATTACCATAAAATACATTAATAAGCAAAAGAAAATTTAAATAACTACTAATAAAACTTATAGCTGATCCAACCATGACAAAAATGAAAAGTTTTATAGGAATTACCTTTCCAAATCTTGAGAGTTGTTACAGACTTATAGTAGAGCCCATTTACTTAGGTAGAGACCATTTCTATGCCTGAAATATTTTTGTCTGGAAATCAAATATATTACAATCTTCATATGCATATACATATATGATTGTTTGTTGAAGGAAATAAATTCAGTCCAAATATGAGAACACTGTGTATAATAGGCAAAGGCAAAAATCCTCAGATTAGTGGGAGCCTCATCTTGTAGAATTACAGTTCATGTAATATATGCATATGTGTGTATGTATATATTATATTATGAATATACATGTATCATATACTCATATGCAATATATGCATATATATGTATATACATACATATATACACCATATGTGTATATATATATACCATATATGTACACATATATACCATACACATAGACATATGATATGCATATACACACGTTTTTATATATAATGTGTGCATACATGGAATAAACACACACCTTTGTATAATACATATATACATGTATACACATATATACACACACATATTATAATATAATATACAACAAGATAATATTGTTAATTATATTATAATATATATGTGTGTGTTTGTATGTGTAGAGAGTGTATGAATACATATATATATATGTATATATATATATATGCTGATTATGACATATTGTCTGTATGTATCTCTGGCTCTCCTGGAACTTGATAAATAGATATTGCAGGTTCCCAAATCACAGGTTCCCAAATCCTTTGTCTACTGAGTGCTAGAATTAAAGAAATATCCCACCCATTTCTTGGCTTTTTCTGTGAAATTTTTGACAATCAATTGTCTCGCCATTATTGGCATTTCAAATAAATCCTTAGAAACAACTCAACACAGCAGTTAGTTGCAATATTTTTTGGAGGATAACTTTCAGGAATGCTAAAAATACTTCCTGCTGTTCTAATCACTACATCCATGCAGAATTAAAGCTTACAAACATACACCTCACTGAAAGTTACTTTTGTAATAAAACTTAACCAAGGATGGAATTAAAATAGGCATATGTTTAACTAATATTTGAAGACTCAGATTAAAGCTACAGACTGTGACTTAGCATCAAAACTTTTTGATGACCAACCTTGACAGTAAGCAGGGGAAACCAGCAGATATGGAGATTTGGGTGTGAAGAAGGGATGAAGAGGAATGAAGAAGCACAAGACAAGAGGGGTGTGAGAAGTGACTCTTCTTCGAGGCAAATTAACCTTGTAGAAAAGCCACATCTACCATTGGAAAAGATGCCTACTTTTTTCTGTCATGGTGTAGGTTTGTCTTCAATTATATAAGGGGATAATGACTAAAACCAAGCTAATTGTTATCACAAATTGATATTAATTTCTTATTAGGTAAGTTTTCATTTTTCATAAATTCTCTTTTTATAATCTTTATTTTGTTTCTCTCATTGTGATTCAAGTGTCATGAAGTGTGTTATCTCCACATGATATCCTTCAAAATACTCCTGTTGTTTCCTTTGAATAAAGCAAGGACCAAGCCTGAACTATCACATTTTTAACAGGTATATAAAAAAATACATAAAAAATATTAGGTGACAGAGAAGTAGACAAGAAGGTGTGCATATGGCACAGTAGCTTATTGGTTTAAAATGGGAACTAAGACAAAAATTCTTGATTTTGCTCAGAAAGTAAATCCTCATAATGCTGTAATGTGAAACACACTCTTACTTAAACTGTGTGACCTGAAGTTGTGATAGCCAACATCTATCTCCAGCAGAGCTCAATCAGATTGTTTAGAGTGCTTTTGAAAACAACTTTGTAATCTCACAAACAGGCTTCTAAATCCATTGGAGATAGAAATAAGTCCTGTGATTCTGATATTTTTAAGGTTCTGTAAATATTTAAAAAATACTCCTTTCATATATAATAGAAAAGCAAAGTTAATAATTTCTAATTATAAAACAAGTAAAGGCATACACTAACAATCTTACATAATATAGCTTAGTGCTATAAAATTTAGTAAAGACAAAAATATAGGGCAACTTTGTTTTTCTTCTTGTGAGCTATTCATTACATAGCTCTCCTTTCTTTAGGTTTGATGGCAGTTATGCTATGAATTTCAAAGTTACTTTTACATTTACCTATCAGCTAACAAATTTCTTTAATCTCCATATATTATTTTAAAATATTTAATATGATTTAATATAAAAACCACATCACTACATTTATGTAAACCTTAAGACACACTTAATAAGCCACATGACTAAATTTTGTACAGTCTTATAAAATTATGCAAAATGACCCATTCCCCAAACTCAGAAAATATGTGGAAATATCAAAAATCACCACTCTGTTATAAATGAGAAACTATTGCTTTTGTAATGAGAAGGTAAGGGTATTTTAAGTATTTATCAAGTGAAGATTTTATTTGAAAATTAAAGGTCCATAAAGTAATTATTTTCCATTACTAATATATCTTAACACTTTATTACCACCAACTCATTGACCAATTACAAATGAGAGATATTGTTTTGAGGTTAATGTTATCAAATTTTATTAGGTTCATATAATAAGCCAGAGATTGTTTGTACACTGAATATGCAAGGTAGTAAAACACCACTTAGTTGAGTTTTAAAATACACTAAATAATTATAAAATTGCCCTGGAGACAATAATAAAGTGATAATTAAAGTGCTGTGTGAGCAAGAGCAACAGAAAACCAGGAGTATGTTTGGGATCATCTAGAGAATCTAATCAGAGAACAGAAGAACAGTTTGGAAATTAAGTTGGAATTGATTAAGCACAGAAAAGCACAAATACTTAATCAAGCAAAGAATTACAAAGCCTGTGGCTATAAGCAGGACTCCAGTGTTCTTTAGATGCAGTCTAGAATTATTTTCTTTTTAAGGAGCTCTTTTTAGATTAACTCTGTTTACAGCTACAGAAATTATTTATTGCCTAATCTGGAAAACTGGAATAATTGTAAAATAAATGGAGAAAAAAAGTATTTTGGGCATTAGACATGTTTTAAGAAAGCTTCTCTGATGTTTAAAAATCAAATACCCCTCAGTGAGGTCACTAATTAATAGAACTTGATGTATAATCATAGGCTGCGCTGCAGGAAAGAGGAGCCAGGGTGTTCCCTGTGTCCTGTGTGTAGGAATGATAAAAAGATAAATTAACAATGAAAAGAAGAGCTGGGTTTCTTTAGGTGGAGTATTGCTTATGTAAGAAAATCCTGAAAACTTCAAGAAATTCTTTGATTATTCCATAGAAGGATCACTACATGAAGAGAAAACCAAATCAATGCTTGTGAAATGGCTCTCAGAATACCTGGAAAGGTTTATAATCACAATCTTTGGCATTTTCACAAACTAGGGGTGAGCATAGTAGATTTTGTTCATTGAGAATGCAAATTCTCACAATTGCTGCATAGATGGATCTTCAGTCCTATTCTGTTAAAATAGGAAATTTTTCAGAGGAAAAATTTGTTTGAAGTTTTACAATGTCATTAAATGATTAGATTCTATTACAGAATCGAATACACACATCCATACACATGAAAGCAGTGTGTGTGTGTGTGTGTGTGTGTGTGTGTGTGTGTGTGTGTATGTGAGAGAGAGAGAGAAAGAGAGAGACAGGCAGACAGAGACAGAGAGAGATAGAGAGAGAGACAGAGGAGAGACAATGAGACAGAGACAATATTTGTCTTAAAGTACAGTGCCCAGAAAAACAAGAACAAAATTCCTGGAAGAGAATGAGAGACACACAAATAGGCACACAAATAAGAAAAAAAAGTAACAATTCCATCTATTTTTTCTGTTTTAGCATTGTTAAGATTGGACGCATTTGATAAGATTGGATGCACATCCATTCTCATTATTTCTCAGCTTCTTAAATTTAGAAAAAATTCTAACCTGAGACATGGAAGTCATTATATATACACATTCAAATTATGTACCTAAGGACTATAAAGAACTATAATGTATAATGCCTGAGATATGTATAAATAAAACATCAAGTAAAGTGAAGACTTACAGAGTCCATCCAAAACTAAAATATTCACACAAGAATGAACGAATGAATGAATGAATGAATGAATGAATGAAACTTCTGTGAACTATGTAACAATTTCAAGAAACTTCCTTGAATGATTTGTATAAGTCATTAGTGGTCAGTTTAGTAATATTCCCATATAGTAGGATTATTAGCTGGTTCTTCTCTAGGGCCTACAACCTAGCCACTGTTCTTGATCACAGTAAGGACCTCATACATGTTCTTAATTTCAGTCATTTCTTTTTATATAAGATGGTGATTAACAAGGAGATATATAACTGGTCAAATCACAGAGAATGAGACTATAGAATTCTTAATCTTAGTATGTAGACATCAACCCAGAAAAAAAATCAAAAGTTACAAAGTTACAAGGAGAATATATATATGAGGTCCCAACTACAGTCATGTAGCCATTGTCAATTGGCTATTGCTAGGCAGGGGAGAAACATTTTTCTTTAAATGTATGGTACCTCCTAGGTCAACCCTATCTTAGTGAGTGGCCAAAAGCTGAAAAGTACATAGGCAGTACTAATTGAATTTGAATTATTTTTTCCCTTTCTCTCCCCGTCCATCTCCCACTTGCCTTGCTTTCTGTCTAATTTCTTACATCCTTTTCTTTATTATTTTTACAACACATACATACATACTCACACACACACACACACACACACACGCATACACACACACACACACACACACACACACACACAAAAGCAAATATACATCAATACACCTTTCTTGAATGCTTTGGTCCCTTACTTGTTGTTTTCATGTATGTAATTTCAGATCTGTTCACTTGGTATTGGGTAGTCATTTCAGGGGCTTCTGTCTGGGGCAAGACCACTCCTTCTGCTCTGAGGATCCCTTAGTTGCCAATAGTTCTCTGTTTAGAGTTGGGGTCCAATGAGGTTCCCTTATATTAACATGTTTGTCAGTAGTATCATTGCTCAGGTCCTGTTTAATCATAGTCTTGAGGTATTATGGGTGACCCCTTCTGGTCTTTTCTAGCAGATGAAATATCACATCGGGTATTCAGGTTATCTAGCCTTTATAATTCATCTGCCCTACTCTTCAGCAATATCTCCTGAGCCTAAGCTAGAAGATCTATGTTGTAGATCTGTTCATAAGAGCTGTGTGCCCATGAACAGTTAGCTGTTCTCTACATAATATATTTTGTGGATTTTCTTTAATGGTCATTATCATATGAGATTTTCTATTGCAACTCTAGGACTAAATTTATCAGTGGGAAAAAAATAATTGTTTAGAAATTAATTAGTAGTTATCCTAGATCAGTAAAGTGGCAGTAACAGATTCTCTTATGAAATCTGTGACCTCACTAACCACAAGTAGTTAACTAGATTTCACATATCAGTCACAATTTTCTTCCTGTTGATTATCCCTGAAGTCCAAATACACAGCTGCTAGTTACCACCAAGCTATGAGTTTTTGTATTGCACTATAAGGGAAGTATTCACAAAGTGATCATAGTTATGGTTTATAAGCTTCAGAGCTAGGTGGATTTTATTTTTGTTTTTATCTTTAGCTTTATTTTGACTTGTTATATTGTTTTGTTTTGCTGGTTGTTTTTACAGAAAATAAGTAAGAAAATTTGTTTGGTTGGACTAAAAGCATCAATCTGGTAAGAGTTCGGAGAAGGATAAATATAACCAAAACACATTATGTGAAATTTTCAAGGGGTTAATACAAATTAAAAAAAAGGCAGCATGTTTTAAATGAATGTAGCAAAATAAAACTGCTAAAATTTTCCAAATTCAAAGACAACAGCAATCAAATTGAAGGAGTTTCATTAACTCAATCTACAAGAATGAAAAGATAGAGTACATAAACCTACTGTAATCCCGTTGATTCTAATAAAATGTTTTATTGTTGACAGAATAGAATACATCTTTTATAACACTGTAAAAATCAAAGGAAAATGTATTTCTTCTCTAAAATAATGTGATCTGAAAGAGCAATAGTTTCAATGTGCTAAGGAGTAGAATCATTTTGGTGGATGGCTCTGATACCAGTCTTTAGGAGGTTGAAGGAAGAGCATTGCAAATTGCAAGTCAGCCTGAGATATCAAAAATGTTTGAAACCAGTCATTACAAAATGGCATTTTCCTCTCTCAAAAAAACTAAATATAAAATCAACAAAAGTCAGTCTTTAAAATATCATATCATTCTGTCTCATTTTTACCACGAGAAAATGTGAGTGACTTTTGTACACATTCAAAGCCAAAAGATTTATCAACCTGTGGACATTCAACCAGAAGAAAAATCTATAATAAATACAATTCTGTATCTATCAAAGAAAGAAAAAACAGTGTACATTGCACTGAAGACTTTGTGGTTATGTGATTAAGAATGTTTATTGCTCTTGCATAGAACCTAGGTTAGGTTGCTCCATATCTAAATAGCAGCTCTCAAAAACCTGTAACTCAAATCCTAATGAGTCTTATATTCACTTTGTATGTTATTGAACTGTTATATACATGATTAATATCAACTGATTTGGCATTCAGGCTCAAAAACATAAATAATAATAAGTACTTGGAAATAAGAAACCAATGGATATCATAAAGATAATCATAATTACTCTATTCTCATTTACAATATCTATATGAAATTATACTTTCAAAGTCAACATAAATAAAATGTAGTGTGTTCCTTTTAAAATATGCTGTGAAATAACATAAAATAAAAAAAACTTAGAAATATGAAAGGAAAATAACCAAAGCATATTTATGTAGAGTAATTTAAACTATAGAAAAGTCATATAATATGTCACTTTAAAATCAACTCTGATACAAAGAATACTACATATATAAAAATAACTATTAAAACAGTACAATAGGTACAACTAAGTCAACCAAATAAATAAAACTATATTAAAATAACCCCAAAGAAGGTAGAAAATAGAAAAGATGAAAAGTATAGAATAAAAAAATAATTTTAAAGGACTTCATTGTACTTCATTCTCAGATAAAATTGTTTTAAAATATAAACATTAATAGGTACATTTCACTAAGTAAAAATGTAGGTGCCCATTGAGAAGACAATACAGAACCAAAACATAATATGCCCAAACAATTAGTAACTAATTATCAGTGAAAAATAAATATTAGATATTCAAAATCATAATTTGAAAATGATTGTGTTTGCAAAATGCTTTAGACAACAGTGACTACTTCCATGCTCCTTTATTAAAGACACTTCTCTGAATAGCACTGAGATGGGGATATATCTATGCTATAAGATACATATTTGATACTACACTTATGTTGCAAAAATATTAGTAGGTTAATCTTTAGGGCCTATTTATCCTCCACCTATAACTTCTTGGTCCAGTTTATAGTCTCAAGCATTAATTTACTAGTATAAGTCAGTTTTTAAATGGAATCAGAAATTGATGTGTTATTTCCATTAGCCTTCCTGGAGCTGTTGTACCCACGGGCATATTTTGCCAAGGCAGTCATTATTGTAGCTTTCAAGGATCACCATTTGTGTATTCTACTAATGACTTTTCTGCCTCTTCAGCCTGCATGTAATCTTCTGGTACTACGAAAGCTACATGGCAGGGAGGAACAATGGTCCTGTCATGTCCAGATGATAATGTAGCATCCTGCTTTTAGAATCCCTTGGAAAAAAAGAGTTATATAAAGATAAACATGTAGACTGAAACACAGTTGAGAAACCATCCTTAGAGCCATATGCGGCAAACTTTATTGTTTGAGCCATTGTACAACAAACTGAGAAAACAAGCTCATCTAAAGTCTTATTTACCTTTCTTTTTATAGCAATGGACCTGGTGTCAGAACAACTTAAGGAAGAAAAATTTAATTATTACTCATGCTTTCAAAGAGAAGAGTCCATAATCATGAGAAGGCACTAGAGTTCTGAGTATGAGAGAACTACCATATTGAAGAGACAGAGGAGGCAAATTGGAATGTTGTAACCTGAACATCATGAACGATCACTCTCAGTCAACTTTATGTTCCTGTTAGTCTCTATACACTATAGGTTCCATGATCTCTGAAAACATAGGTTCAAAGTACTCAAAACCTAAGAATGTGGTGACTATTCCAGGTTCAATGTGTCACAACTCTGTAGGAATTATACTGGTGTTCTAATAAGATTATTCCTTCAAAAAGATCGTTGTTGGTAGAAGACTCTACAGTTCAAAATTATTACATTGATTATGGAGAGTAACATAAGAGGTTTTCATGAATGTGAGAATGGTGATAATTTTTCTATTGCTCTACAAAATCTGTCTTTTTCTTTATTTTTGTACTTATTATTATATGTACTATTTTATTATTTGTTCATGGGAAATTAATATGTAATTTTTGTATTTAATCATTATTCCTAACATTTTGAGGATTTGTTTACTTCTGTATTATTTAACTCAAATTATTGTCTATCAATGTTTATAAAAAATCTTGAAAGATATAGAAGGCCTGTCTTAATAAATTGAACAATATTGTATTGTTCATAACCCTATATAAAGAACTCTATTATTATAAATTTCACTACATACTCTTAACAGGAAACATATATCATAGAAAAAAGTTAAAGCAAATACAATAAATTGAATTAGTCCTTATCAAATTTGTCACTTACCTTTTTTATTTTTATGTGATTTCCATTTTGTAAACTCAGGAGGAGAAGGTAATGTTCTAATATTTTGTACTGTAAATATCATCTCATTATGTTAACAAATGTAACACTCAGAACTATCTTTCAAGCAACCTTTTATTAGTATTCCTTTTGAGATAAATAGCCTGGAATTCTGAGCAGTTATAATATCTGGAGAGAAATAAAATATCAGGGAAACAATATGAGGTTAGAATATAAACTCATGTATACAAGATTCCCTCTTTATTCAAGATCAATGTTTGCAAAACATGGTTTCCTGGGTCATTACTAACTGAGTGATTACAGAGTGTTCCAGACAGTAAGGGATTGTGCTTTCAAATTAGTTTGAAAAAGAAGCTGAATGGTAAGTTGTATATTTGCATACTAAACACTCAGCTTCAACCTGAAGTATAAAAGATCTGTTTATACTTATTTAAATCAGCTTTCTAAAAACTTGCTTTATAATAGAATTTTTCATTAGACATCATTTTGTATAGTGTGGATTATTAGTTTTCTGCACTGATAGATTAGAAGACCATGAAAATTTGTTGTACTTTAGTGTGCATGACTTTTAAAGTCATGTGTACATGTTTGTATATTTAGTACTTTGAATATCAACATGATTTGGAAGTTAGAGACAAAATTTTAAATGTGTAATTTTTCAAACCTTTAACAAAATCCTTCATGTACTACCTCTTAAGCTAAAAGCTAAAAGGGACATTACAGACCAAGAAAGGAAACATTGTACATAAATGAAGTGATCAGTGAACTTAGATGTCCATAGGAAGCCAAGCAAGATAGAAAGAAAATTGTCTGGGAAATATATGGGATTTCAATTAAGATTTTTGATGGGAAGTGAGGAAGTAAAGATGATAGTTTTGAAAAAGAAGATTACAAATAGTGCCTCACTTTAAAAATGGAAGATTCCAGAAAGATGAAAATTAATAGAAAGAATGGTTAGAAGAGAGAAAAATGAAGGTTAACAATTTGAAGACAATGTACGAGGAAATCAATCAAAGCCCAGGAAGTGCCAACAATAAGCTAAATGGAATTTGCACATGATTAATACAAATCCCTCTATTGTCTTTGAACTATTTAGCAATCAGACTATTTAGCAGTAAGGACACTAATGCATATCAGATCTTTGAAGTACATCTCTACTTTATAAAGTTTTATTAGTATTTTACCAATTCCTTAAGGATTCATGACAATGTATTTTGATCTTATTCACACACTAGCCTGCAACTCTGTCAAGATTCAAACTTACCTCCTACTAAACTAACTTTGTGTCTTCCTTTTCCTTTCAAAACCCATGGAGACCATCTTGTATTGCTCAAATACTCTGGTGTGGGGCCATTCAATGGAGAAATATCAACTTAGAGTTACAATTTAAAAAAAAAAAAATCTCTTTTTCCTGTGTTCTATTAAATCCAATAGATTTTTTTCTGGTAATCAGACTATATGCACTTCTCTTCAATTCATGCTCAAAGTTTGTCTGGCTTGAGCTTTCATAGGTTCTGTATATGTCATTAAAACTACTGTGAGTTTTATGTACAACTGCCATGTTGTGACTGAAAGGAGTTTTACCATAGTCCCCCATTTCTTCTAGCTCTTACATTCTTTCTGAACTCAGTTCTGTGATAATCTATGAGTATTGGAGAAATGAGCACAATATAAATAAATAATTTATGGTTGAATTTACTAAAGTAATTTATTCACACACTTAACCTATTGTGGGTTGAGCATATTGATGTAACTTATAGACTTGACCGATTGTGGCTCTTTGTATAATAATCATCGACTTCAAGAAGAAACTTTTCTCATGAGAATTGAGAGAGGCACTATTTTGTGGGGGTGATGTTCCCATAATGAACATGTTTCGTCCAACATACACTTCAAGGACGCTTTTGATTTTTATTATTTATTTGAGAATTGTATACAATTTATTTTTTAATTTATTAATTTATTTACACTAAACATTGACTCCCTCACAGTCCCTGTCTCCCCCTTTCCCTTCTCTGCTTAGATGGTCTCCTGCCCTGGGTATCCCTCGATCCCGGTATATTATGTGTCTACCAGGGTAAGCACATCCTGTTCCACTGAGGCCCCACATGGCAGTCCTGTTGGAGTATGAATATCACAGTCTGGCTACAGCTTTATGGGGAGCCTCCGCTCCAGTTATTGTGGGACCAACAAGGATATTGAGATGAGTCTCTGCTACCTATGTGCCATGGGCGTTGTTAAAACCCCTGTGCTTCCTTTGTTTGGTGCCTAAGTCTCTGAGAGCTCCCACTGGTTGAGGTTAGTTGACTATGTTGGTCCTCCCATGGATCTCAATCTGCTTCAGGGACATCAGTCTTTCCCCCAACTCTTCCGTAAGAGTCCCGACCACTGTCCAACATTCGGTTGTGGGTATATCCATCTGTTTCAATTATCTGATGGGCAGAGCCTCTCAGATGACAGGCAGGGCTCCTGTCTGCAAGTATGACAGAGTATCATTAATAATGTCAGGGGCTAGTGTAAAGTTGGGCTAGTTATTGGATAGCTCTTCCGTCAGTCTTGGTGCATCTTTGTCCTTGCATTTCTTTTAGAAAGGACAGATTTTGAGTAACTAGTTTGTGGGTGACTTAGTGTCCTTCTTCCTCCACTGGGGGGTTCTGCCTTGCTATAGGTGGTGGCCTCTTCAGGTTCTGTGTTCCTACTATTAGTAATCTTGGCTAAGGTAATTCGCATTGACTCCTGAGAGCCTCCCCCACGTCAAGTATCTGGCATTTCCGGAAAATTCCCCCTTTGCTCACCCATGCAACTTCAGATTTTCATTCTGGGTCTCTCAACCGTCTCTCAGCACACCACATCCTGACCCCATTCTTTCATCCCCTCTCCCACAAACTTTTATCCCTCTCTCTGCCTCTTAAAACTATTGCATTCCCACTTCTAAGTGTGATTCAAGCATCTTCACTGGGCCTTCTTTCTTGTTTAACTGCTTTGGGTCTGTAGGGTGTATGCTGGGTATTCTGTACTTTATGGATAGTATTTACTTATCAGTGAGTGTATAACATTCATGTCCTTTTGGGTCTGCTTGGCCTCACTCAGAATATTTTCTAGATCCATAAGTTTTACTGCAAAATTTATTTCAGTACCTTACTTCTCCCAGATCGATTCCCCATCCTCTACTTCTTCAACTTTCTTCATATTTTTCCATATCAAGTAAAGTTTGTGTTGTACACATATCCAACAGTGCACAGCCTTCACTGGATGGAAGTCTACCCCAGGGACTTTCCTAAAGGAATACTGATTCTTACTTTCCAAATAACCATCAAAAGCTGATATCCACTTAGTTAGGAGTGAAATTTCATTTATACCTTCCCTTTCTTTTAAGAATTGTGCCTGGCCCGTGCTTATGGATGTCTTTTATATGTAATATCCAGTGTTGTGAATTCATAAGTGAACACTTGTTTAATGTGTTCAGCAAACACTATTTTCTTGTAGTCATCCACTTCTTATTCCCTTATAATCTCCTTTTCCCCTTCATTTACTTTGAATTCTGGTTTTAGCAATGGGAATATATAGTAATAGAGATATTCTGTTTAAGGTTGAGCTTGCACAGTCTCTAATTCTCTGCACCATGAACAACTGTGGATCTCTGGATTAATCACTATCTATTTAAAAGAGTTTATTAGATGAAGGTTGACAAATACTAATCTATGATAAGTTATTAGGAATTAGTTTACTTATTAATGCTAAATGTATGTACAAAGTAACTGTATTACGTCCATATCTAGAGGCTGCTTTTTCGACTAGCCACAAGTTCTTGGATTGATAACATTGCCAGGTTCGGGTTTTTAAATATAGAGTGGTACCTAAAGCCAATTAGAATATTATTGGTTACTCCCAAATGCTATAGTTTTTTGCTCAAAATGTTTATCAGCTTTAGAGAATTTTAGTGGAGTCTTCAGGGTCTTTTATATATAAGATCCTATCATCTACAAATAGCATTAATTCAACATCTTTCTTTCCTAATAATATACCATTTTATCCTCTTTACTTTCTAATCCTAGATAAACCTTCCAGTATTTCATTAAATAGGCCAGCAGTGGTATTAATAACATTGTCTTCCTCCTGATTTTAGTAGAAATCTTTGTAAAATTTTCTTTATTTAAGAAGATAGTGCTTGTGGATCTATTTTAAATGAAAATATTATTCATATACTAGTTTTCTCTTTCTCAATTTCTTGCATATCCTCCATGCCTTTTCAACCTTTCAACTCCATGTCTTTATCTACTAAGAAACCAAACAGGCATTTTAAAAGGTAAACAGACATAAATAAAACAACAACAAAAAGACAACTAAAATATATAGGAGAAATATACATGGGTTCACCAACATGTGCATACACACACACATGCACACACACACACACACACAAAACCCATAAAACACAAAATCAGAAACTATATTATACAACCAAAAGACTCATAAATTTTTAGAGAATGCCCAAGCAAATAAATTTGAAACAAAAATTACTAAAATACTATTGAGTTCATTTTGTACTATCATTCTACTACTGGATAGGTACTGGGTATGGTGCCTACCTTTAACTGTGGGATATATACACCCAATGAGACTCCTTTACAGAAAATTGATTTATCTTTTGTGAGAAGTTAGCATTTAGAGATCTCTTCTGGTTATGGATTGTGGCTAGTGTCTATGTCATTCTTCCAGTGTGGTCACACCATCTGGTTTGGATTTGACTAGTCCCTATACATGCTACCACAGTCTTTTTTTCCCATTTGGGCATCAGTACTGTTGTGTCTGGAAGATATTCCATCTTTAGTATTGTCCATCCTTTCTAGGTCTTACAATCCTTTTACTTCTACTGCAGGAGAAGGTGTCTCTGAAGATAAGTGAGTGAGACAGTGATATGAATATAACACAATGACATTAGGAGACATTTTATTGCTATGTATTTACATAATGAAAATACTTGGTTTTCCCCTAAGTTCATGATCTATCTAGTCTTAGTTTCTTGGCCAACCAAGAAGTGTCAAGTGTGGGGTTCCATCACATGGAGTGTTCTTTAAATTCAATCAGACAATATTCTGTTAATACTACAATAATTATGTCCCTATTGCACCAGTGTATCATGTTGTAGGGAGAAGGTTTTGTAGGTGGGTTGGTGTTTCCTTTATCCACTGGTAGTTTTCAGAGTAGCTTCTAGCTCCATGAACATTAGTCAGTAGGAGTGAAGGCGCTAGATAGACACAAGATTGACTTACCCACATTCAATGAGATATATAAGTGTTTTCTTCAGCAATAGGGTCTTTCCATATGTTTGTGGAAAGCAACCAACACTCGTGGCAGTAGCCTGAGTTTTGTGGTTTACATGGAGCCTGTTTGGCCAACAACTCAATTAGATGTAATCTGTTTATTGAATTAATTCATTGATAGATGATTTATGTATCCCTAGATTACACTGACATATGACTTATGTCTGATTATCTAGGGGCATTATCATAAAGGCATGTTTGATTGTCAGAAGCCTATATGTAACTCATGAGATGATAACATTGATTCTATTTTTGAGTCTTTCAGGTAGCTGATTATGTATTCTGATTTACATGTGATGGATCATCCTTGATCTCTGGGAAAAATAAAAATTCATCATGGTGACTAGTATTTGAGATATGTTTTAATTTTTTCTAACTACTCTATTGAGAGTTTTTTTTAAATCTATATTTACTACAGGTAATTAGCCTATGATTTTCTCACTTTAATTGGCTTTCTGAATGGTTTTGGTATCAAAGTAATACCAGAGTCATAAAATGAATTTCCACTTGTTCATATGTCCAATTTGTGAAATAATTAGTGTTAGTTATTCTTTGAAACTCTAGTAGAATTTTGTGCTCAATATATCTATAAAACCATGTTATTTTCTTTCACTTTTTCATTTTTTTGGTTGGAAATATTTAAAAATTATCCTATCTCAATAGAAATAAACATCAACTAAAATAAACAAAACAAACTCTGAATATGATTTCATTTTTTTCTGAAATGTTAAATAGCCTGAAGAGTTTGAAAAAGTTACAGGATTTATGATAGTTGTATTTTTTCTACATAAAACACCAAACATGTTAGAACAGAAATTAGTTTAACTTTATCCAACTCCAGAGCACAACGTCATGCAAAATTTGCTACATGAGGCCATGAAAATCCACAGAGCCGTTCTGGGCTTCATAATGAGTTAATGCTTAATGAATTATAGTCCTACTTAACAAAATTTCAGTAAGGAATTCTTTTCCATGTATTGTCATTAACTGTCCCATAAAAATAGTTTTGGGCATATAATGTTTTGTGTATGTCTCCCATAAAATTGTTAAACCTAACCTTTCTTTGTGTGTCAATCATGGAGTATTAAAACACCCAAAAGTGAATAAAACAAGTTATAGGAATTTACTTAAAATATTTAAAATATTTACGTCATCCTTACTTAACTCTGATATGCTATCTGCCTAGAAATTCATCCAATTTTTAAAAATCTCTTTTACAGTGAAATGTAGGTATATAAAATATTATCTACATTAACATAATCAGGACATTGTTAATGTTTTTCTTTAGAGTGAATGTTTTTTAAGGATTCACTTAGTTAAAACACAGAGAATATACAATCGTATACAAACATATACACATATATATCTATACTATCTATCTATATACATATTTATGTATATATGTATGTGTAAATATAGATGTCTTATACAATCTGTTGTCTTCAGAAGTTTGGTCAAGAATCCTGGAGTATGTTCTATGAATTGGCTTTAAGTTTCTTTATATGAAACTTGGTAGGAACAAATTGAATCCCAAAGGGCTAGCTGATTATTTTATGCGAATAACTAAAACATGAATTCTCCTATAAGTAGCTTTGTCACATTTATTTATACCAGTACCCAAATGAATTTTTAAAAAAGAGAGCACTAATTATTCCATGTATTTTTCTATTATGTATTGTACTAATATTACACTATTGTATTGTTTAACATTAAGTAGTGAATACTTTAGACATATTAAAACCTCAATTTCATGCTAAACATACTAAATCCAATTGTGTTTAATACTAATATTGACATTAATTTCAAAGAGTCCTTTAATTTTTATACTTTAGTATCTTTACTTTTTAAATATATATAATGTTAATTCTGTCTTTTGACGATTTTAATATAAAGATAAGAGAATCTCAGTTTTCTTCATTCTTGAGATTTATGAAAGAGAGGGACAGAGACAGAGATAGAGAGATAGGGATAAAGTGAGAGAAAGAGAGAAAGAGAGAGAAAGAGAAAGAGAAAGAGAAAGAGAAAGAGAAAGAGAAAGAGAAAGAGAGAGATGCACTTTATCTTCTTATCTGCTTCTTATCTGCTGCCACAAGAGGACTTTGGGCATCTATCTCCATTGCTTTCCATCTTAATACCTAGAAACAGGTCTCTCACTGAAATTGGAGCTCAGCATTTTATGTCTAATGTTGTGGCTATGAAAATCCAGAAATCAATTTTCTTGTTTCTGTCCCCACCCCTCCTAATACATAAGGGCCATGCATTTTAGAAGATTAGTAGAAATTTAATGTCAGGTCCATATGATTGGCACAAACACTCTTACCCACTGAGTCTTCTTCCAATACCTTTATTATCTTAATAGATTTACAGGTGACAATTTTAGGAGTTATATTATCTACCTAGCTATTCTTTATAGGAAAACAGGTATTCCAACTGATTTATTTGAAAACTGTCCAGATCATGTATCTTAGACAACAGGTGAATAGTTTTACATCGCAGTAAAGTGTGCTAATTATTTTTGTGCTAATTTTTAATATAAATTGTATTTGTATATTTTGAATTTCTGAATTTCTATGTCTAATTAGTACTTTAAAACAAAAATTACATAAACAAAATCATACGGTCTGTGGCTTTTTTCTCGTTGTCTAATCCTAGTTTGTTTTAAATATTAAAACATATCTTCACCAGTGTCTCATAATTATCAGCATAATCAGAGCATTATTAATGCGTTTCTTTAAAATACACGTTTTCTTAAAAACTAATCAATTTTGTACACACAGTAGGCCAGCTTTCTGTTACACAGAACACTTATTTTAATGAATCTTTTTTTCCTACTCCTAGCCTACTTGACCCAATTTTAGTGTTTTCTCATCCTCAGGAATCACATACAGATAATCTGTTAAATTAATTTCTGTGTCAATATTATTGAGAATGTTTTAAAAAATCTGTCTTTAAGGAATGGTATTGAGAATTATGTATATTTTAGGATCATAGATATTTCTGATATTTCAAAACATTTTTTTTTTCAGTTTTCTCACTTTCTTGTTTAGTGTAACAAAATTCCATAAAAAGCATAAGCTGGCAAAGTGTTGATTATATCAAGTTAGAAGAAGTAGGTAACACCTTGGGAGACAGCGTCATACTATGAGTCAAAATAAAAACGTTAACAAGTGCATACAAACAAACTATATGCAATGGAACTTGCTAATGGATAAATAAAAAAACTAAACTAAATATTGGTAATTAATTATTGAACCGATTATCTGTGTCTTCTTATGTAACAGGCTTGCTTCTAGTGTGTGCCCAGATCTTTTGTTTATTTTCAGTGCATTATGATAAAGAATAAAGGTATTCCCATTTGAATTCATGTTAATATCAGTGACTCACCCCCCCACACACACACACACAAAGTCCTAGTGGCTATCATGTTGGCACCAATAAGAGATTCTTCAGCATATAAAATTCCATGAAGTCATTCAGTAAAATATCATTGTGTTTCTTTATGTTAACAAATGGAAGTTGAAAACCTTTTATTCCCCATAGTTATAACCTTCATGGGTAAGATAAGAGAATTGAAATAGGACATTTACAGATGTAACCTGACTATTTGATGCAGAATTGATGTTTTCAATATGGTAAACTTACTTCTTCAGAATCAAAATGTTGTTTGATATAATAGTGCTAAGGGAAGTAAAAAAAGCAAGAAGAGAAATGTGTTAGGATGAGCATTTTATATTTTTTAAATCTGAAAAACATTAATTAGATAAGAAATATTGATTAAGGCAACTATACTAACAAAAAAGTGTTGACTTTTATCAATTATGATAAAGTATATTGGCTAATTAATACAGCAGAGGACTAGCAGAGAAACTAAGAAACTACAGTAGAGCCACAGTGTAATTCAGATGACAATGGATTTCAAAGGTAAAATTTCACAGTCTTCCTGATGGTGTAGTAAATACTTGTGAACAGTTCTTGGATTTCTCTGCCATCATCACTCTTGTCATTGGCAGAATTTTGAAAATGTGTTATAAACTATTTTAGAGGTTTTTTTCTCAGATGCAACTTATTTGAAGGCTCTCAGGAGATGATATTGTCTAACTTTAAAGTAGTAAATGCCTAATTGAAATGGAGTTAAGAAATTGGTGTGAAGTTTCTCTCACTCTCAGCACTATTTTTTTCTCAATATCTATCTATCTATCTATCTATCTATCTATCTATCTATCTATCTAT
>JADRCD010219943.1:50783-67104 GCA_019843815.1 Montemys delectorum
TATCTATCTATCTATCTA
Organism: Montemys delectorum; assembly: GCA_019843815.1. Taxonomy (NCBI): domain Eukaryota; kingdom Metazoa; phylum Chordata; class Mammalia; order Rodentia; family Muridae; genus Montemys; species Montemys delectorum. The sequence continues at coordinate 50,802 of JADRCD010219943.1, forward strand.
TCTATCTATCTATCTATCTATCTATCTATCTCTTACATTTCGATTGCAGCCCTCCTTCCTTCCAGTTGCCCCTCACTTATCTCCCCCCATACACCCTGTCCATCTCCTCTGAGAAGGGGGGGTTGCTGTCTGGTACTGTTGTATCATGCACACCAAGTCCCTGAAGGACTAGACATAACCACTCCTACTGAGGCCAGTCAAGGGAGCCCAGATAGGAGAACATGTCCACAGCAAGGCTGCAAAGTCAGGACTAGCCCCGGCTCCAGTTGTTGGGGGACCCACATGAAGACCAATCTGTTACATATGTCCAAGGGTCCTATGTTCAGCCAGTGTGTGCTCTTTTGTGATTCAGTCCCTGTGATCTCCCAAGGGTTTAGGTTCATTGACCCTGTTGGTCTTTTGTGGAGTCTCTATCAACTTCGAGTCCCTCAATCCTTCCCAGCAACTCTTCCTCAGGACTCCTGAGCTCCTCCATAAAACCCTAAGCTCCATCTTATGTTGGCTGTGGCTCTCTGCATCTGTTTCAGTCAGCTACTAGGAAAAGTCTCTCAGAGGACAGTTATGCTAGGCTACTGTCTAAAAGCAAAACAGTATGTAGTCTAGAAGTCTCTGTTAGAGTCACCCTCATAGACTTCCTGGAGTCTCCCTCATCCCCTATCTCTGGCAAGTCCTAGAGCTGGGAGCTCCTTGTAAAAGGTAAAGGCCTCTTGGGATTTCTCCCACCACCTCCCAGGCAGTCATATTATTATGATTTATGGACTTAGCTTCTGACATTCCTCGGAGATACAACCTCACAGCAAGTCTGTTTCTCTAGATCATATAATTGGTTATTAATACCAAATGGTAAGAGTTGCAAATATATATAACAAGAAGCATTATACAGACTGAGAAGGTTGTATTTAGGTGTGTGTGTGTGTGTGTGTGTGTGTGTGTGTGTGTGTATACTATATAGATATAGATATATCTCTCTCTCTATATATATATCATATAAAATGGAGTTCATGAATTTATAAATGAGCAAAGAGGACTGTCTAAAAGTATTTGGAGAGAGAAAATGAAAGGGTATATTTTTAAAAATAATATAATTTAAGAAACTGAAAGAAAATCAAATATCACAAATCAAATTGTTATTACACATGAAATGCACAACATAGAGTTTCTCTTTCCATTTCTGATAAGGGACAGATGGCACTATGTAGTAATATATCTATGGTAAGAAGTCTAGGTCATTAAAGGCTGAAACAAAGTGTTCTTGGAACACATGACTATTTTCAATCTAAACAATCCCTGATATCGGTAAATGTGTTCAGAGACAATAAAGTTTGCTTCATTCATTTTTGGAACACTTAATACTACTGTGTGATTGACATAGAAATAAATGTTATGTTTAATAATTTTACAGCAGACATGCATGCCCAAGGCAATTCACATGAGACAATTAAGGACAATACTTGCAAAGGAATTCCTTATTGCAATTTTGTTAAATAGAACTATAATTCATTAAGTGTTGTATCATTATAAAACCCAAAATGCCTCTGGGGACTTCCATGGCCTTGCCTAGTAAATTTTGCATGATGCTATGCTCTGGAGTTACATAAAGTTTAATTTATTTCTGTTCTAAAACGTTTGGTATTTTATGGAAAAATAGTATAAAAATAATCCTGTAACTGCTACAAATTCCTCAGGCTTTTTAACATTTCAGAAATAAGTGAAAGCATATTCATAGTTTGTTTGTTTGTTTTTTTTACAAAGCCTTATCTGTTAACAAAACTAATATGTTTGCAGTAAAAATTTGGGAAAATAAATGCAACCTCATTATTTTAACTATATTTTCTCATATATCTTATCATGCAAATGTATTTTCATAGTTGACATCTTACTTAATGTAGCAAGTATGAATTTGATATTTATATTAACTCAAGTGTGAAATAATAATAACATTAGGTTTTTGTAATAAACTTTCAGTTCTAACTTTAGATTCTATTTTCCCTTATTAAAGTGGATATAAATACTTTGGGTTTAGACTTCTTTTGGGTAAGCTTAGTTAACTTCAGGTATGTTCTTAGTAGGTCAGCATCTAGTATCCTTCTTTGATATTTCTTAGTGCTTTTCTTTACTGTGTGGTCCTGGATGGGAGCTTGAGTGATTCTTTATTAGTAATGATAATATTTATTTATTTATTTACAACCCAAATGTTACTTCTCTGGTCATCCCTCAAAGACTTCTTCCCTCCATCTCTTTCACCTTCACCTCTGAAAGCCTCTCCCCCTCCCAAGTATTTCAGGACCTTAGACATCAAGTCTTTACAGGATTATACATACTCTTTCCCACTGAGACCAGAAAAGGCAGTTTTCTGGTACATATGTGCTGGGGGCCTCGGACCGGCCTGTGTATGCTATTTTGTTGGTTGCTCAATCACTGGTCATTAAACGGAAGCCCTGTGTAGTTCTTGACCTCTTCTGATAATTAACTAAAATGCAAGTTGTTCACGCTCAGGTCATATTTGATACCAAATACATTTCTTAATTTTTAGTATCTATAAATTGTAGGCTTGCCACTTTAAATGGACAATCAGCATATTGCTTCTCATACCCACTTGAAGATACAGGCCTAAAGATGATGTAGTGGTTATGCAAAGGGGTAATATGAATGTTGCTTGTAAGTGATGCTTGGAATTTCAGATGAAGTATGTTTTGTGTAGGTGATATGCTTAATGTTTTCCCCTGGTTCTGCCACACTGAGTAGCCAGGTTTTCTGCTGTAATACCAAAGTGAGAAGTTGTCCATTACAGGAGAATAGACATTTTCCTATAAAATCACACTGACCATTATAGTCATTATTCTCTGTGATTTGAATAAGATTGACCCATTAGGCTCATATATTTGATTGCTTAGTGACCAGAGAGTAGAATTGTTCATTGAAAGAACAATGCTTAATCCTTATTGGAGTAGATACTTACTCTGATCATAGAATGACCTTTTCTGCATGTAATATTTTTGTCAAAACTATGGTTTACAGAATGTCTTATCCACTGTCATGGTATTCCACAAAGTATTACTTCTCTCCAAGGAACTTATTTCACAGCCAGCAAAGTGAGACGGTGAGCCCACAATCATTGAATCCATTGGTAGTAACATGTTTGCCACCATCCTTCAGTAGCTGTCTAATAGAATGAGGGAATGACTTTTGAGGACACAGTTACAGTGCCAATTAGGGTGAGGAAGACATGGAGAGCTGGAGCAGATATGTCCAAAAAAGCAGAATATGCTTTGAGTAAGTATCCAATATGAGATATATTTTCTCTCATACCAAGGATAAATGAGGATCTAAGGGGATCCAGGAATTAAGGGCTGAAAAAAGGCATAGTTCTACATGCTATAACCTCTAGTGACATACTAGGGAACAATTTTCTTCCTGTTCCTGTGATCTTAAATTCAGTTGGCATAAATATTTTGGTTCCGGAGATTGAAGCGTTTTTCCAGGAGACAACAGGAAGCATTCCATTGACTAATAGAATGTTTAGACATTCTATTAGCCATTTTGGGCTTGATACACTTAACAGGCTAAGGAAAAAAATAGTGTTAGGAGAGGTGATTCTAAATCACCAAGGGAAATTGGATTGCTTCCATACAATGGAGCTAAGAAAGCTTATTTCTGAAATGTAGACAATCCTACGGGAGTCTTCTTGCTATTGTATTCTGTGAGGAAGACAATCAGAAACTATAACAACCTAATGAAAAAGAGCACATATCCTTCAGGATTGAAGATGTCAATTATTTCTCCAAGAAAAGACCCATGACTGGCTGAAGTACTTGCTGAGATAGAAGAAGTACAGAATCAGAAGTATAGAAAGATATTTATACATAAGGCCACATGACCTCGTACAGAATTCAGGATTATAATTCTCTTGATGGTTTCTGTCATATTTTGTTTATTTTTGTCATAATCTGTTCATATAGATACTTGTGTTTTCATTTCTCACATTCTATACTATTTACTGTAAAATCAATTAAACTAATATTAGTTGTTTATATTTAAGTTCTGAGAAACTAAAAGAATGCCCCTCAATGGACTTTATTGCATATTCTAAAATTTATAATGAATTTGTTGTTTTGCAGGGGGTAATTTTATAATGCTGTGCATAATTATGACATATTTATTGTTTTCACTTGAAAATTAAATATGATATAAAATATTATTTTCTGTCATGTTCACAATGATAGAGTTGTGATGGCTATTCTAGGTTATGAGCTAGAATATACCTGGAATTATCTAAAATCCAAATATATATATATATTATCATATATAATGAGAGACAGAGATGATATATGATATATATATCCATATATAGAAATATGTGTTTATATATAGGAATATATATGGATTTATATATGTGTGTATATATAAAACATATATGAGAGAGACATGATATATGACATATGTATGCATGTATATAGATATGTATGTGTATATATATATGTATATATACGTATATATACATAGAAATATATATATATATATATATATATATATATATATATATATATATATACTTCTATTCCACTAGAGAACTCTGTTTACTAGTCTCCTTTGCAAATTTCATGTTTTTGATTCTTCTTTTTTGGCACTGAAAAATGTCAAAATTAAGTGAGAAATATGTGGTTTTAGAACTATTATTATTATTACTATTATTATTATTATTATTATTAGTAGTAGTAGTAGTAGTAGTAGTATTTTGGTTTTTCGAGACATGGTTTCTCTGTGTAGCCCTGGCTGTCCTGAAACTCACTCTGTAGACCAGGCTGACCTCAAACTCAGAAATCCACCTGCCTCTGCCTCCCAAGTGCTGGGATTAAAAGTGTGCATCACCACTGACCGACAAAACATTATTCTTGAATACACAAAACTTGTATTTGTGTCTCTCTAGATTTTAATTACATACTGTCTGGAAAAGCATACTTGCAATAAAATCTACCAATGTTGAAAACATTTTGCACTTAGTTTATATATAACTATTATTCCCCATTGTGTCATTGAATGCATTTAGTTCAATGCAGGAATATTTAAGTGTAATAAATGTAATAGTGTTATAATACAATCATTTTGGTAGAAATAAAGAATAATAATATGTTCAATAAATATCAATGCATTGAAAGTATTTAAAATTTCATGCTTTACCCAGTGGACAATATATTATTAAGCATCTTTCAGGTTGCATTCTTAAATATATGTGTGAAATACTTTTAGTCATATCTGAGTTGAGTATATTTTTCTAACATTTTATATAAGTTCTGCTTCTATATCCATGTTTCACTACCATAAGAATTGAGATGTGATATATAAGGTCTAAGTGACTTTTTTCTTTATATTCTTCTTTACATATTTTATTTTGAATTTGCCTGTTGGAGTGAAGAGATTCACTGAGGACCCTTGGAGGGAGTAGCTGAGCATTAACTTATGCTGAGTAGCAATATGGTGGGAAAAAAAGCAACAATAAAAACAACAAACAGTTAAATTCAAGTGGTCAGTGGGACTCCTATAAATTCTAATTGGCAATAACATCCTAGTTACTCTAATTTCATTGAAAGTTAATTATGATCATTACAGGAAGCAGGTAAAAGCATTAAGTTAGGTAATATATGAAATATATATTGGTTTATTGCTAATAAGGAAGACTGCTCAGTTAGTAAGAAATGTGCTCCATTCTTATCAACCTATTTAGATAACATAAAAAAGTATTCGAGTTCAGAAAAGAAACTAAAGTAAGACATAGTATGAAAATCGTAAGATTTTCATCAAATACACTTCTCATATAGGAGCCAGATTATGATGAAAGTGTGTTTACAAAGCTTGAAAAGGCTGCAATGTTTAAGACCTAGTTCTAGTGGAATTGAAAGGAAATATCTGAGATCTAGGAATCAACTAACTGAATGACAGAGTGAGAATACTAAAATCATCAAATCAACTGAATCTTCAAAGGAAGCAGAAAAAGTTGGCTTTGACTTAGACTACAGTTTCTTCCTTTTCAAAAGTATGAGAATATTCCCACCTCATTACCCTAGCACTCCTCTACATGGGGCATCAAGCCAACACAGGACCAAGGGCCTCCCCTTCCATTGATGCCAGATAAGGCCCCTTCGGCTCCTTCAGTTCTTCCACTTACTCCTCCTTTGGAGTCCCTGTGCTCAGTCCTATGGTTGGCTGTGAGCATTCTCATCTGTATTGTTCAGGATCAGGCTTGTCCTCTCTGAGACAGCTGTATCAGGCTCCTGTCAGCAAGCACTTCTTTGCATCCTCAAGTAGGTGGATGGGGTTAGTACCCTCATAAAATCAGGGTAAGAGGGGATGGAATATGGGGTTTGCAGAGGGGAAAGCTAGAAAGGGGATAACATTTGAAATGTAAATAAATAAAATATCCAAAAAAAGAGAATTATGTATGTAAGCCCATATTATTTACACACAGAGAAAATACAACATCTTTCTTTGTGTGAGTTTATTTTTTCTTGCTTTCTGCGTATATACATGTGAATTTGATAAATACAAATGCCAAGTATATTTTGTTTTTAGCTTAGAAGGCAAACTTTTAACTTTTTGTCATTAACCATAATATACATCTTGGGACCTTTGTAAATGGCCTTTATTATGTTTGGCATATGCTTTGTACAGTTAATTGGTTGAGAGTTTTCATCTTAACAAGTACACCAAATTTTATCGGCTGTCTTTCTGTATCTATTGAGATGATTGTACAACAAAAAATATGAGAATACAAATTGGTTTCTTTTGTCTGTAGATTTCCATATCTTTGAGTATCTAATCTGATAACCATAATATCATCATTACATAGTAAACACAAAAATAGCTTATATGGTCAAAGCCAATCTAAAAATCACATGGAAAAGTTGTAACATAAACGTGTATTAGGATCGGAGGGTGTTCAAGAAAAGACAGGACGTTTTGGAATCTATCTAGATAATATTTTGTAAGTATGAGGGTCTGTGAATATTATTCAGTGTTCAACATTTTAGAATAGGTGTCTAACATTGTCAGAATATATGTGGAGATGCTTTTCAGAAACCAAATGGCAGTAACCTACAATTTTGTGGGTTACACCCTGAGTCTGCATGTATGTTTCTGTAGTATAAGTGGTATAAAATCTGAGAATGCTAGTGTTTGTCATACAAGAACCAGGAATGCTTAAGTGAAGGCTTACTTTAGCCTTTTGAAATTTTAGTACATAATAAAACAAAACAAAACAAAACAACAACATCAAAAAGCACAGTGATAAGTGACCACTGGGAGCTACAATTTTATATTCTAGAAACAGATCTTAATTTTTCTGTAATATCTTCACCATTTAACCATTGGAGACAATGGGAACCTAATCATTATAATATAAATCAAGTCCAAAACTAGTACAGGCATCTAACACTTATTCACATAGAGATGTATTGCAGTGACTAACAGATTGTGGTAACATCAAAATTAAAACAAACAGCTAGATACACTAACACACTTTGTCAACACCTAAACCATATATGATCAATACTCATAGACTGTTACTTGAGGCTTAGTGTAAGTTCATTTTCAGATTTCACTAAGTGAAACAAGATATCAAGACTACTGATAACAGAAGTATTAAAATGACTCTGCAAACTTGGACCCTAATATGCCAAAAACACTCTCTATACAGACTGTGGAGGCCAGCATTTGTAGGTTAGACAAGAAACACATGATTCTTATAGGTTCACCACTCTGGCATTCTTTTACCATTCCCAAATTTATGAATGGATTACAAATTTACTTGATACATAGAAGAACCGTACCATTTGTGTTTCGACCAGAAAAACTATAAATGCAGAGGTGGCCCGTGGATGACTCTGGAACTCCAAGGCATAAGCAAATCCATGACTTAGAGAAAATATTACATTTGAAGGAACTTTAATGATAACTGTTATTCTTAAGGGCTGAAAATATTTTGGTTTCCTTTAAAATATATCACTGTAAGAATTCCCATTATCATGTGTATTCTGGAGTTGAATTTTAGAGGATGATGATAATCTTCCAGAATATCATACAAATGAAATAACATAAGCAGATGACAGCAATCACATCATCCCTTCAATATTATGTATATCTATGGGAAAACAATGTTTTGGAGTATAGCTATCGTTCTGTTGATAATATTCTTTCTAACAATTAAAAGTAAAGAAGAACGGTTTAGCATTTCAAGGGAGGGATGGCAGTACACATCCAGTGTTTTGTCCAAAAATTATGATGTTTCCTGCTATCAGGTATGATCTGCTCAGTAGGGAATTTTGCCTTTGTATTCTACTAATGCTAAGCTGTTTCACTCTTTGTAATATTTAATTTTGTGTTGAAGATTGAAAGCTTATAACATTTGATGATTCGTCAAGCCATGCCTGCCAGACAGCTTGAAGTTAAACCCATGAATTTAAGGATATGCCACCTCTGTGAGGCTTTTACTTAAAAGGATTGGTGGACATACCCTGGGAAGTATTGTCTACAGTGAGTAAAAAATAATGACACTGTATATGTTCTGAGGCTAAGGAGTCCTGACACTTGGGAGAGATAATGAACAGCAGGAAAACATTGCTTTAAAATAGTAATCAATGATTTAGAAGTTTCCTTCTTTCTGATGAAAACAAATATGAATTCTATAATGTAGTACAAGGCTCTGTATACCTGTGTTACATCTTTCAAATGTTTAACTACCAATGATTTTCACCATAACTAAACAAGTATGTTGTTTAGAGAATTGAAAAGCTAAAATAAGGGGTGCGTGATACAGATAAACAAGGAGTAAAAGAATCAGATTCTCATTTTTTTTCTGAAAACTGTCTTATTTCAATTTGAAAAATTGATTTTGACTTGAACCCAGTTGAGTCTATGTAGTTAATCATTTATTTAAGTCATTGTGCATTTCAACTCTAGAGTCTCCTGTTTCTTTCATAGTTTGCAACATTGCATTGAGATTCTTCAGTTCCTTAATCAATGCTGTCTTCTTTAATTCCTCATATATTTGTGTTGTGTAAAAAAGTTTAATATATATATATATATATATATATATATATATGGCTTTTACTATTACATTGAATACATGATACTATTTATAATGTTTATGTTGTCCATTTGTTTTACTTTCCAGAATATAAATAACTTCTAATTTCTTTACATACTTTTTAAAATTGTATCAAACATAGTGATTTGATTAGTTTAACCATAAAAGATACTAGCTCACATGAAAACTGTTATAGTTATTTCACAGTTGTTGGTAGGCTTAAACTTAATGTGTAATAGTTATATCACAAGTAGTTTTTTGGCTACCTTCATTTTGTGAAGATTTTTATAATAATATATTTTTCAAATTATAAAATGCTAATGTTGTTTGTAAATATATGGTCTTAGGTATGACCAATTGGATAAGAAACTGGAATACTCTCCCTGGGGAAGACCCTGTCTCCCCCCCATTCCCAGCATTTCCCAGTTATCTGTAGCTCCTTTCTGAGGGTAGGGCCTTTCAGCTTGGCCTTGTCCATGTTAGCACATCCACTGGTGTCTTTGTCTTTTAAAATATCTATTTTATTTTATCTTAACAATATATGCTTTTAAAATATCTATTTTTGCCACACCTACTCGTCTACTCCAGTAAAACCCACAATATCAAGGGTAAAAGCCTGATTAAGGATAAGAGGCATTATGACTTCAAAGGGAGTCTGTGCCTCCTGGATATTCAGACAGTCATTGGCATCTCCTAACTCAGACGTGTTCCAGGTTAGTCTTTCCAATCGTCAACACACCTTCTTATTCAGGCATAAAGGTACCCCAAGAAATGATTCATTAATGGCTAAAAAAGGGTGTTGTTCCCTGGACAGCACAATGTTCCAACATATCCTAATTTAATTCCAAGCTGTGCTTAGCTTGGAATTTCTCCCAAGGAATCTGTCTTATCAGATAGTAGTTAGCAACAGAGGTCAGGCACATAGAGTTCTCAGGGCAGTCCCACAGAAGACAGAACTGTTTTACATACTAGAGAATAATCAAAGGGCGTCCTTCACTTAAGGGCTTTAGCAGGAACTGCTAGATTGGAACTTCCTGGTGCTTGTCTCCAGCAGACCCAGAGAATTAGCATGGGAATACCAAAATAGCCCCAGCAACGGAGGGCACCACTGCTCTTCTGCCCGCTTCTGCTTCTCACCTGGATACCTGATCCTACCGACCTTGATGTGGCAGTCACTTGCCTATGTGACTAGTCTTGCTCTCTGATCCTATTGACCTTGTTGCAATCCTCACCTGCCTACGAGACTTTTATCATTCACCCTATTTTCTGTGTACCATATAAGCCTGGTTCTCACTTTGTGCAGGGGTTAGCACTCTGACTCGAACTAGAATTTAGATGAACTAGGACTTAAATTCATGCAGTCTGCAGCCTCACGGGTTCAGAGCACTTGGGCCCAGGGGGTGCAGCATCTTTCCAGAAGAGGTGGCTGCTTTAGACCCAGTGTGTTTCAGGTGGCCTCAGATGTACCTCAACTGCTGAGCTGCCAGATTTATCATTTCTCTTTCGCAATGATTATAAAAGTCTGATGCCATTTTTAAGAAATACATTCAGATCCTGAACTTCTATGTGTCGCCTCTGACATCATTTCTTCGCCTTCACCTTGTCGACCTGACTAGGACCCTCTTTCTCCCTCTGGTAGGGAGGCCCAGATTGGCTGGCCCACAGCATATTTTATTTTATCTTAACCATATATGCTTATAAATTTTACTTTATAATTTAGCATAAGTATCTTCATAGCTAGAGTTTTTATTCCTATGACAAACAAACACAAATCTAGCGAGTACAATTAGCAACAGTTTCCTTTATGCCATTTTCATACATATGCAGTTTATGTTAATTTTGCCCCTCCCTCCCCATCATCTTTCAGAGTCTTCTATTCCCTCTTTCTGCATAAATCCACATGCCCCATATCTCCATCTCTACTTTCACATTAGATGTTTTACGTTGCACTCCTTGCCTATCTTCATTCAAACTGTTTCTTTTTCCTTCTCATGGACCCCTTTCCTTCTTTATGACCTCTATGCACATGGTCTCCCACATATTCTTCAAGTGAGAGTGTGACATTTGTCATTATGAACCTGCTTTGTTTTGTCAATTTTCCTCGTTCCATCTATTTTCTTTTTGTAAGGTTTGTTTACTTATTTTTCTTATTAGATATTTTCTTTATTTACATTTCAAATGTTATCCCCTTTCTGGTTTCCCCTCCAAACAAAAACCCTGTTTGTTCTCTCCTCCCCCTGCTCACCAACCCATACTCTCCTGCTTCCTGGCCCTGAAATTCCCCTACACTGAGGTGTAAAGCCTTCACAGGACCAAAAGCCTCTCCTCCCATTGGTGACTGACTAGGACATCCTCTGCTATACATGCAGCTGTAGCCATGAGTCCCAACATGGTTGGTGTTTTAGTCCCTGGGAGCTCTGGTGGGTACTGGTTAGTTCATATTGTTGTTCCTCCTAAGGGGCTATAAATCCTTCCAGCTATTTCGGTTCTTTCTCTAGCTCCTTCATTGGGGACTCTGTGCTCAGTCCAATGACTGTGAGCCTCTACTTCTGTATTAGTCAGGCACTGGCAGAGCCTCTCAGAAGGCAGCTATATCAAGATACTTCAACATGTAATAAGGATACATGCTCCACTATGTTCATAGCAGCCTTATTTATAATAGCCAGAAGCTGGAAAGATCCTAGATGTCCCTCAACAGATGAGTGGATACAGAAAATGTGGTACATCTATACAATGGAGTACTACTCAGCTATTAAAAACAATGAATTTATGAAATTCTTAGGGAAATGGATGGATCTGGAGAATATCATCCTGAGCGAGGTAACCCAATCACAAAAGAACACACACGGTATGCACCCACTGACAAGTGGATATTAGTCCAGAAACTTAGAATACCCAAGACACAATCCACAAATCACAAGAAACTCAAGAAGGAAGACCCATCTATTTTCTTACAAAATTCACATTGTTTTACAGATGAATATAATCCAGCTGTGTGCATGTACTGTGTTTACCTTATGTATTCCCATTTTGATGGACATCTAGATTGTTTCTATTTTCTTGCAATAATGAATATGCATAGACAAAGATCTCCATGGGGATGTATATGCCTACAAACAATTCACCTTTTTTGGTTAAGTTTAGCAGGATTTTGCTAACGGTTACAAGTTTACAGTTTTGCAAACAGTATGTAAGTTTCTTTTTTGCGATATGCACATGGTATTTCTTGCCATTTGTGTAATAATTGCATGGAAACAAGTGTGCTGATTTTTTTCTTTTGAAAAAAATAAGCTAATTTTCTACTTTAACATATTTTTTCATCAGTTCTTGTAACTTCTCTATAGCTTGGTGATAAACCAGGATGTTGGACAAAGACTATGAGAAAAAACAATCAGACTATCATGCCTTCCAGTTTCTGTTCATCTTTTTGTAGTTTGGGGAAATCACTCAAAGCTAATTCAGTTCACTGAATCTCAGCTTTCACTTTCTCTTGCTTCCCTTGGTCTTGTTATGTGCTCCACACACCTATCCGTTTTTCATAGCTATGTGGAAGACTTGGCAGGCCTTTCTACAATGGTCTGAAGTGTCTAGTTCCTCCAACAGAGTTTCATTCCATTGCATACTAGAATCGCAGCCTTCTGAGGGGTTGATGTCCCTTCACCATGAATCTGTCCAGATATAATGACAGTGACAGCAGGTTTTCATCCTCCACAAAGGTCAATCCTGTGTCACTTGACTGCCAAGTTCCTGATCCTCATAGTTTCCTTTGAATTAAAACAATTTCTTGGTCTCAGAACTCTACCTGGAGTCACTAAGACAGGAGTTCAGAAGCTTCAAAAGATCACAAGCCTACTCACACATGGTGGGACCTGAGGGGTGTTTATTTTTTGTATTAAGTAAGGATTCGAACATGGTGAATTTTTTTATCTTCATTTTTTTATTTTATTTTGTTTTCTTTTTCTGTAGAATATCTAGGGCCTATAAAATTGTTTTATACGAGCTCACATAGTTTTAATATTTTTGTGCTTAAACATGCTCACCTCTGGATTCTGGCACTTAACAAAAAATGTCTTCATTGATTTTTTTTAACGGATTTAAAGTACAGAGATTAAAGGCAAGCGACACTGTAGGCCTCAAAGAGAAAAAAAAATCAACAAAGCAAGTTCCAGAAACTTAATTATTATAAATTAAAAAATAATCCTTTGTCTCAAACAAAAGAATTCCTACTGTGGCAAAGCTTTTTCATGGTAGCTTGCAAAGAGTGAGGTACACAGAATAGTGCATAAATCACCTTAGTATAATACTTAGTTATACTCCGTATTCAGGATCTTTTAGTGTAGACGCTTAGGCACAAAGGCCTTTCTAAACCTCTCAAATCCCAGTGCTGTGTGTTCTTCTCAGTGAATCACCTGGTGCCAAGGACCAGCCAGGGCTTAGAGACTGGTTCTGAGAGAAGGAGTGTCTGGGGGCAGTGAAAACAAGTCACTCAAGATCAAGTCATGGATTCCAAGTTACCGGCCTATGTTCTGCTCTACATGGCTCCCTAGACAGCTCTTTGTAGAAAGCTCTTGGGTCTATAGTCTGCTCAGGACAGCTCTCTCTGGTTGAGACAGTTCTCTCTGCTAATAAAAATTCTATAAGCTCTCTAGATAGCTCATGGGATTTCTGACCAAATCAGAAAAACTTCTACAAAAAATTCTTAGATATTCTGAGCAAGTCAGAAACCCTTTTTAAAAAATTTTTAAAAGCAATTCTTGGGGTTTCCAATCAAAATCACAAGAGCAAAAGACATTCTAAAAGAGCTGTGTTCGCTCTCTAAGTAATTCTTGGGGTTTCAGACCAAGGACAGAAATCATATTTAAAAAATTCTAAAAGAGCCATGAAGAATTCTAAAAGATATGTGTTCACTCTGCATGAATTTTCTGACAAAAATCAGAAATACTGTTAGAAAAAAAATTTCCTGAATAGCTGTGTTTGTTCTCCAGAGATCTTCAAACAGCTCAGCTCTAGCCAGAAGACATTCTAAATAAGAACTGTTATTGCTTTTTGCTAACTCATCTCATACAGACCCAAATCCTCAGGTTTTTATCTATATATCAAATCAGTTATTTATTCCAGGCTCCTTCTTGTCCTTCACAGGCCCTCCCTAAAGTTGCCATTCCAACCACACCAGGACCTTGAACTAAGGAATAAGTCTGCATTTGTATCTTCCTGTCTTTTTATCTTTCTGACAAGCTGGCCCAAAGTGGAACTACTTAGATCTGTGAAGCACCTTATACAATACATATTGCATTCTTATATTTTTGTATAGTTGAGAAATTACATATTTTTGAACTCAGGATTTAGGGTTCTTTTCCACAGGTTTAAGAACTGTCCTGAAGGACCCAGTATTTACAATTCTGCTGAGACATTTAGCCTCACCTTTGCTCTCCAGACTCCTGCTGTCTCTGATTATCATGGAGTCCTTAACATTAACAGTAGGTACATTCCTTGAAGGAGGAAGATAAAAATATTTATATTACTAAACAAACAAGCCTTGGGTTCACAGTAGCCATCAACTTTGGTGGAGGTCCACGCCCTATTCCAGATGGGAAAACCATATCATCCCACCTCTGAAAGGCCATGTCAGACTGGCAAGCTGGGTTCTATTGGTTTGGGTTTTTGTTCCTGTTTATTTTTATTCTTTGTTTGTTTCTGTTATTTATTATGAGGCACTCTTAATGACCAACTTCATTCTTGGATTGGTCCTAAAGTACAAGCTCAGTTCAAAATTATAGTTTCCTCACATTTATCATATAAAATGTATATGGGATCAAATTATTTCTGAAGGTTCCCCAGAAATTGTGAACTAATAGTTTTATTTGACCTTAAATAAAGACTCATGTTGAACATTTATAAACTTAATTATAAAGTCAATTAGATATGGTACAACATGTTTACCAAATTTACAGGTTTTTTTCTAGGAAATACAATGAAGATATTTATTTAAAAAGCAATTTTTATTTTGTAAAAATGTACTTAATGAATATTTGTTTCCTTTTTATGCACATTTATAGTTGCAATATGTGCTCCAATTTCAACATATAATGTACTAAGATGAGGAATTCTTAGACTGTAGTTATATTTATTTGTGCTCGCACTGGATATGTGAAGGTTAACCTACTTAAGTAAAATTGTGCAATTTAATACATTGTGACAAGTGTTACATTTAAATAAGATATTTCCTATAGTTTCAGATTATAGAAAGAGAGTGAGCATATTTTGTTCTAAAAGAAGACATAGAACCATTCATTTTTTATGAGACATATCCAGGCAATAACTACTGATGAAATTTGAAATGTAAATTTTTTCATAATTTTTACTTAAGAAACTTCCATGTTTTGCATGTGAATTTATTATTCTCTTTGTAAAAATCAAAAGCACCAATCATCCTGGTTTCTTGGAGAGCAGCATAATACTGAAAAAAAAGTCACAACCTTTCACAATTTCTTTTTCTTTCTTGTATTTTTAATCATTCTCAATACTTTCACTTTTATGGACTCTCATTTTTGTGTGTGTTCAGGGGTCCATGCCATGTGTTTTATTGACTTACTATTGTAAGAAATAGTAAATGTAAGTCTTTTTCTATCAAACACATCAAAATTTGTATGTAGAACTAAGGGCTCAAATCCTTCTCACCTCACCTACCAAGAGTATGTGAAACCAGCAGTAAAACATTTCTTGGTCCAGAAGATTCCAACTGAATGCCAGAAATTTGGTTGCCTGGAACAGTGAGCATTTTCTTCTTGATTTGCCAATCTATTATCTCTTGCTCCTTTATTTTCTTTCTGCCATTTCTTTCAAAACTAGTTAATGGTCTTGTTGAGGTCTAAGACCTATGTTACCACCGAAGTTGTTGGTATGTGCCTGTAGCCATGTGGATGTCCCAGGGCCATGCAGTCATAGGTCCCATATTGCTGTGAGAGCTTATGCCGATACTAAATGTCATGATGATGCCCAGTGGTCCATGCAATCACCAAGGGCCATGTTTGGAACCTTCATGGTTCTATTTTAACTGGGGAGCCATGTTGCTATCCATGACCTGTATTAATCTGAAGGCTTTGTGGATATAAACATTGATGTTCAAGAGCCATGCTACTGTTGTGGTCCATGTTGATGTAATGGCCTGTGCTATTGAAAGTAACATTGGGAGAGTCCATGATCCATGCTTCTGATGATTGTAAA